>CAXITT010000505.1:197441-249392 GCA_964033795.1 Lymnaea stagnalis | reverse complement strand
GGGGGCCTTACGGCGCTAGGGAGCCTCACGGCTCTAGGGGGCCTCACGGCTCTAGGGGGCCTCACGGCTCTAGGGGGCCTCACGGCTCTAGGGGGCCTCACGGCTCTAGGGGGCCTCACGGCTCTAGGGGGCCTCACGGCTCTATGGGCCCTCACGCTTCTAGGAGCATTATGCTGCCAATATTTTTTAATGAATATTGAACTATCTCTTGGCAATTTAATTCCCTTTCGAAATGCAGCAGTAAGACCGTTTCTCCAGTTAAAAAAAAAACCGAACTTTGATTTTCACAATTCAATTTTGTTCGTAATAGTTTCAGAAAAAAACTTTCTTTTGATAAATTGTCTATTTCTTCAGGTGTGTGTGGGGGAGGTAATTCTTAGAGTCTTAAAAATGTGCCATAATTTAATTATTTAGTCATTTCAATGAGGTAACTTATAATTGTAGTAGGAAAAAAACAACTGACGCCTTTGGTGAATATTTCCTATCTTCATTTGTATACCATTTAGATACCAAGATGACCTGTTTAAATACCCATTCTAAATCTATAGACCTTTTCTACAGTATTTTTTCTCTTTTTTTGTAACTGTAAATTTTGGATAAACCTGCTTATTTTTTTTTTTTTTAATGCAAAATGTTAATTATTTTGCTAATGTATTTATAGCTTTTTTGGTTGTTGTTTCTTTCTACCGAACAACTTTTTTGATTATAAAAAAAAAATTCTTCAATAATGAAGTGGTTTAAACACATATATCGTTCCAAAATAAAATTATGAATTGTTAAATACCATTGCTGTTTAAAAACAAGTAAAAATAAAAGGATGTGTGCAAACCATGCACCATCAAGGGGAGCTAAATGTCAACTATCATCTATTCCGTTACTAGCCCGGTTAAGTGTAGAACGATGCCAAACTAAATTCACGAATGCGCCACAATGCATCTCCCGTCTCCTGTCTCTTGTCTCTTGTCTCTTGTCTCTTGTCTCTTGTCTCTTGTCTCTTGTCTCTTGTCTCCTGTCTCTTGTCTCTTGTCTCTTGTCTCTTGTCTCTTGTCTCCTGTCTCTTGTCTCTTGTCTCTTGTCTCTTGTCTCTTGTCCCTCCCCAATTAAAGTGATGGAACCAAAACATTTTAAAAATTAAAATTATCGCTGGATGTGAAAAATTACTTTTTCGAAAGGACAAAATTATGATTTTCCGTTAGTTTTGAATACGCAGTTGGACTATATAGCTTCCAGGGGCGAAATTCAGCTGGGGCTAAAAGCATACCCTTAGGGGGCCCCACTACCAGAATGGACTTATGGTTTCATATGGCGGGGGTCGACAAAGTCAGTGCTGGCCTTGGGCGTCAAAATGCCTAATATCAAAGCTGATAGACGCCCTGCACTCCCCGGCCACCCCCCCCCCAAAACACGTGAAATGCTACTCCAACTTCCCCGCGGATAAAATTAAATGAAAGAAACGGGTCAAAACGAATGGGAACACCTGGACCATAATGCCATGTCATAACATTACTTAAATAGTTGTATGGACAGAGCTGTGCCCAAAAAAAGCGGCGCCCAGGACGGGCTAGTAATACGATTTCGGCGCCCCTGTCTATGTGAAGTACATTTGATTTTAACAGTTAATTCACTATTAAAGGGACTATCTAAAGACGTTTTGGCGCCCCTGATATTGGCCCTCCCTGACATTGGCCCTCTCCTCCGCATGGCCCTGAGTATATCGAAATTTAGGGGGCTCAGTGCGTTATTTTTTCCCCAGGCCGCCGCTGCTGTAAATAATTCTCTGTTTGTCATTGAGTCGTAGAGGGTTGAGCCGGGCCCAAGTTTGGATCAAACACCAGGCACTGAATGGTTACTGTATGCAAGATCAGTAACCTGTGGCCACGCCATCTGGACCCGTGCTATCTCTCTTGTTGTGATAAGTGTCAACACGCAGTTTCTAGTCCAAGATTAAACCTTGACCCTCGCTGGTCAATAAAGGTCTCGGCGATCCAACAACAATGTGAACGAATTATGTTGAAGACATTTAGATATACACATATTTCAAGCTCATCTTTCTGAAGACGGATTGCATAGTTCAAGTCTGGGAAGAGGGTTGGGAGGTGGACAGAAAGTGGTTTAGGGTTGGAGAGGAAGTGGTTTAGGGTTGGAGAGGAAGTGGTTTAGGAGGTGGAGAGAAAGCGGTTTAGGAGGTGGACAGAAAGTGGTTTAGGAGGTGGAGAGAAAGTGGTTTAGGAGGTTGGAGAGAAAGTGGTTTAGGAGGTTGGAGAGAAAGTGGTTTAAAGGGTGGAGAGAAAGTGGTTTAGGAGGTGGAGAGAAAGTGGTTTAGGAGGTTGGAGAGAAAGTGGTTTAGGAGGTGGGAGAGAAAGTGGTTTAGGAGGTTGGAGAGAAAGTGGTTTAGGAGGTTGGAGAGAAAGTGGTTTAGGAGGTTGGAGAGGAAGTGGTTTAGGAGGTTGGAGAGAAAGATGTTTAGGAGGTTGGAGAGAAAGTGGTTTTGGAGGTTGGAGAGAAAGTGGTTTAGGAGGTTGGAGAGAAAGTGGTTTAGGAGGTTGGAGAGAAAGGGGTTTAGGAGGTGGAGATAAAGTGGTTTAGGAGGTTGGAGAGAAAGTGGTTTAGGAGGTGGAGAGAAAGTGGTTTAGGAGGTTGGAGAGAAAGTGGTTTAGGAGGTGGAGAGAAAGGGGTTTAGGAGGTGGAGATGAAATGGTTCAGGGGTTGGAGAGAAAGTGGTTTAGGAGGTGGAGAGAAAGTGGTTTAAGGGGTGGAGAGAAAGTGGTTTAGGAGGTTGGGGAGAAAGGGGTTTAGGAGGGGAAGAGAAAGGAGTGGAGAGGGGGGGAGAGAAAGTGGTCTAGGGGGGGGAGAGAAAGTGGTATAGGAGGTGGAGAGAAAGTGGTTAAGGGGTTTAGGAGGTGGAGATGAAATGGTTCAGGGGTTGGAGAGAAAGTGGTTTAGGAGGTGGAGAGAAAGTGGTTTAAGGGGTGGAGAGAAAGTGGTTTAGGAGGTTGGAGAGAAAGTGGTTTAGGAGGTGGAGAGAAAGTAGTGGAGAAGGGTGGAGAGAAAGTGGTTTAAGGGGTGGAGAGAAAGTGGTTTAGGAGGTGGAGAGAAAGTGGTTTAGGAGGTGGAGAGAAAGTGGTTTAAGGTGTGGAGAGAAAGTGGTTTAGGAGGTGGAGAGAAAGTGATTTAGGAGGTGGAGAGAAAGTGGTTTAAGGGGTGGAGAGAAAGTGGTTTAGGAGGTGGAGATGAAATGGTTCAGGGGTTGGAGAGAAATCGGTTTAGGAGGAGGAGAGAAAGTGGTTTTAGGGGTAGAGAGAAAATGTTTTAGGAGAAAAAAGAGGAAGTGGTTTAAGAAGTAGAGAAAAATGTAGTTTTGGGGTGGAGAGGAAGTGGTTAAGGAGCTAGTGAGGAATTGGTTTGGGTGGTGGAGAAGAATTTATTTAGGAAGTTTGAGAGAAAGATGTTTAGGAGGGTGGAGAGGAAATGGTATAGGAGATGGAGAGAAAGATGTTTAGGAGGGTGAAGAGGAAGTGTTGAAAAGGAGTAAGGCAATAAATATTAAATAGTTTAGGGTTTAAAAAAGTGTGCGGTAAAATATCTAAAATGGAGGGGCGGGTTAGCACTGTATGTTATTTTCATATGTGCGACATAAGGCATGTTTTTCAAGTCACTTTAGTATATATGGCGTTCTCGCATCTCGGCTGCCCTTGTTTGCGGGCTATAAGCATTACCTTGTAGACATCTTAGACTTATTGCGGAGACTGCAATCGTTTCATTTTTAAACTACCTCCCTACGCCTAGGAGCATAAGCATCTCACACACGGCTCAGTGGGATAGAATATTTAAATCTTTCATTGTTTGGGGACTCGTCAAGTCATACAATTCAAAGGATAATTGTGTTTCAAATTTCATATCGAGCAGCAAATAAAATTGTTTTTTTCATGGTGTAAGTTTGCAAATGAATAGTTTTTATCTAAGCGCTTTGAGTCCATGTTTTAATTCTGAATTGTACAATTAAAAGAACACCTAGTCAACCTCGTCATAAACCAGTGGGTTTCGATTGGTCTGCCGTGACACACTGGTGTAGTGCACCTCGTACGGCGTGACACACTGATGTAGTGCACATAGTCAGCCGCGACACACATGTGTAGTGCACCTGGTATGACATGAGTCACTAGTGTAGTGCACCTGGTCTGCGGTGACACACTTGTGTAGTGCACCTGGTACGGCATGACACACTGGTGTAATGCACCTGGTCAGGCGTGACACAATAGTGTAGTGCACCTGGTACGGCGTGACACACAAGTGTAGTGGAAAGGTTAATACAAATGTGACTCCACACAATCATACAAATGAATAAAAACCGACAAAGACAAAGTTATTGCAGCTATTTTGGCTAAGAAAAATTTAGACTCTAGTGAGCGCTGGTCAAACTCAAGACGGTCCCTGATTATTCTTCGCCTACTCGCCAAGTGTCATGGAGACATCCCCGCTCTAAACACTGGCACCAGTTAGATCTCATAATCACAAGACGCACACAACTGGCCAGTGTCCTCCTCACACGCAGCTACCACAGCGCAGACTGCGACACTGATCATTCCTTAGTGGCTAGCAAGATAAGGCTACAGCCAAAGAAACTGTATCACACCAAAAAACAAGGGTAAACCACGCATAAACATCTGCTCCACCAAAAACCCAGAGAGAACAGAAGTATACACCCATAGTCTAGAAGAAGCTCTTATAAAAACGCCTCCAATGGACACTATTGAGTCCAAATGGTCACATTTGCGGGACACTATCTATAACTCGGCTATCATGGCATTTGGAAAGAGGGAACGCAAAAGTGCAGATTGGTTCGAGGCCCATTGGCAGGAAATGAAACATGTCACCTATGCAAAATGAAAGGCCCTCTTAGCTTATAAAGACAGACCTTGCCCAGCAACTCTACAATCGCTTAAAAGCGCCAAGACAAATGCCCAGCAGGCAGCTCGCCACTACGCTAACACATACTGGCTCAATCTAAGCTCCTGCATACAATCAGCTGCTGATAGAGGTGATGCAAAGTCAATGTACGAGAATATAAAGCAAGCAACAGGCCCTCTGATCTCCAAGACTGCGCCTTTAATGTCCAAATAAGGGGAAATTATTATTGATCCAGATAAACAACTTAAGCGTTGGATAGAGCACTACTTGGAAATATACGCAACGATAAACCAAGTCTCAACCACTGCCTTGGACGATATCCCAGACTTGCCGGTCATGGAGGAGCTTGATACCTTACGCACAATAGAAGAGCTACGTAGAGCCATCGATTGTCTCGCGAGTGGGAAAGCCCTGGGCAATGATGGTATCCCACCAGAAGCTCTCAAATGTGGAAAAGGAGTACTATTACGGCCCTTGCACGATCTCCTTTCTCTGTGCTGGGAACAGGGACAGCTACCACAAGAGTTGAAAGATGCAAACATCGTTACATTGTATAAAAATAAAGGAGACAAGAGTGACTGCAACAACTATCGTGGAGTCTCCCTCTCAGCATAGTTGGAAAGGCTTTCGCCCGAGTTGCATTAACACGCCTACAGACCCTAGCATCGCGTGTACTCCCAGAATCGCAATGTGGTTTTCGCGCCGGTAGGTCAACCATAGACATGATCTTCTCTCTGCGCCAGCTGCAGGAGAAGTGCAGGGAGCAACATATGCCTTTATACATTGCGTTTGTCGACCTCACTAAGGCTTTTGATCTTGTCAGCAGAAGCGGCCTGTTTCAGATCCTCAAAAAGATAGGCTGCCCTACGCGACTGCTTAACATCATCAAGCAGTTCCACGAAAACATGCAGGGCACAGTGTGCTATAACGGTGCCGCCTCAGAAGCTTTTCCAGTGAGTAGTGGAGTTAAGCAAGGTTGCGTGCTGGCTCCTACTTTATTTGCAATCTTTTTCTCCATCCTACTCCAGTATGCCTTTCAGAACAACAGCGAGGGGATATACATCCACACTAGAGATGACGGCAAATTATTCAATATTGCCCGCCTTAGAGTTCTTGTTTGCGGACGATGCCGCTTTGGTATCTCACACAGCTGACGGCCTGCAGAGCCTCGTATCCAGCTTATCCGCTGCCTGCAAAGAGTTTGGCGTGACAATTAGCCTAAAGAAAACTAACATTATGGCACAGGGCGCTGACTCCCTCCCCACTATCGCCATCGATGACTACGACTTGGATACTGTTGACAGATTCACATATCTGGGATCCAACATATCGAGCACCCTCTCAATGGAGGATGAGATAAGTGGGAGGATAGGGAAGGCCGCAACTGTTATGGCCAGACTGAAGAAAAGAGTCTGTTCAAACGCCAAACTAACTACAAGAAATAAGCTGCAGGTGTACCAGGCCTGCGTACTGAGCAAACTTCTGTATGGATGCGAGTCGTGGACCACATACTCTAAACACGAAAGAAGGCTCAATGGCTTCCACCTCAGATGCCTGCGCCACATCCTTGACATTTAATGGCAAGACAAAGTCCCCAACACGGATGTCCTGTCCCAAAAAAAACATGTGTAGCGTCCCAGCCATGTTAATCCAAAGACGCCTACGCTGGCTTGGACACGTCAAGCGAATGCAATCTGGTGCTATACAGCGAGCTGGCGACAGGGAAAAGGTCAGTTGGACGGCCTCGTCTGAGATACTTAGACATATGCAAAAGAGACATGAAGTCCTCTAACATCGACAGCTCAAACTGGGAGGAGTTGGCAGAGGATCGATCCTCATGGCGGGGCATCGTGAAGGCAGGATCACTACATGCCGAGGATCAAAACAGGGCGGAAACAGCTGCAAAAAGAGCGAGGAGGAAGGCCGGTAAATACTGCTCCACCGCATTCGTGTGTGGGAAATGTAACAGAGACTGTCATTCGAGGATTGGTCTCACCAGCCACATCAAGAGCTGCAAGCAATAAAGATAATCTATCGTCTCCCGCAGACGGAAAGATGCCATACATACATACTCGCGAAAACCATAAAACTTACAGAACACCCATAAACAGAAAACATATCTGACAATTACAGTGGGACCGAAAATGACGCCACAAAAAAAACTTGCCACCCCCTGCACACCCTCTTATTTCGCCAGTGCTTAGAAGTACAAATCAACTGTTACGATAGCAATAATAATTCTTTCGTTAATGAAACAACTGATTTAAAAACTTCAACAAAGAAAACTTCACACTTTTTAGTTGTGTGAAACGAAGTTTTCTGTAAATAGTATGTCTTAAGAAAAAACAAAAGATTTAATATCAGCTGACATAAGCTAAAGGTCTCAACACACCTTGCTTAAACAGCTGACACATAAGCTAAAGGTCTCAACACACCTTGCTTAAACAGCTGACACATAAGCTAAAGGTCTCAACACACCTTGCTTAAACAGCTGACACATAAGCTAAAGGTCTCAACACACCTTGCTTAAACAGCTGACACAGAAGCTAAAGGTCTCAACACACCTTGCTTAAACAGCTGACACAGAAGCTAGAGGTCTCAACACGCCTTGCTTAAAAAGCTGACACATAAGCTAAAGGTCTCAACACACCTTGCTTAAACAGCTGACACATAACCTAAAGGTCTCAACACGCCTTGCTTAAACAGCTGACACATAAGCTAAAGGTCTCAACACACCTTGCTTTAAGTCCACGTGCACACTTTCCTTTAAAAACAAAGCTGTTGTCAATAGATCTATTTGAAGTTTCTCCAAGGGAAAAAAAGATCACCATTCAGTTTCGAGGTTAGCCTCCTTGTTGACGTTACATGCCATGTATTCGTGTACACAAAATTTTTTTTTAAAAATGCGGAAAAAAAACCCAAACAAAAACAACAACATCAAAACAGGTAAAACCCATTCATAATGAAGTTTGCAAGTCTCTCTAAAGTCTAATCACTATATTTTTCTCCAACAGGACCGAGTACTAAACGGTCACATAACAGTGGGCAGTTCTTTACCGCCTAGGCGCATCTTATTAAATCGGTTGAAAAATAATAATTAACCCCCCTCCCCCCCAACACAGTGATAAGTGAGGTCAATAAACTTCCCATTTTCCACTTGCGTCTTGAAATAGGACACTTGGGAATTAAAATGCCGTGCTTTAGAGTTGCTACAGTCGACTTCGAATCTTATCTTGCTATCAAAAATAATTTTTTAAAATTTACCCCCCCCCCCCCCAAAAAAAAAAAAAACAAAAAAATTTAAAAAAAAAAAGTTTAAACAAAAAAAAAAAAAAAAACCCAATAAATTTAAAGAAGATGAGTTTTAACAAAGTATAAAATAGATTTTTTTTATTTTTTTTAAATTTCTAAAAATTCATTACGCAAAAGAAAGAATGTGAAGAAGAGCATAGACAGCTTGCAGGCGGTCCAGCGACGGGCAGCACGCTTTGTCCTGAACCGCTACAGGAATACCTAGTGTTGTCAGCATGCTGGAAACACTAGGCTGGTCACCATTGGAGAAACGACGACGACTATCCAGGCTCTCCATGATGTACAAGATAAATAATGGGCTGGTCCACTGCTCAAGCATTAAACAGAAACTCGTCCCTCTCCTCAATAGACAAGCGATGAGGCCATGACAGGCAGTTGCGGCTCGTACCAACAAGAAGCCAGTACAGGAACTGCTCATTCCCACCGAAGACAATCGGGTACTGGAACAAGCTTTCAAAAGGAACAGCTGAGGCGACAACACTTGACACATTTGCGTCTATTGCCTCAGGCCTTCCAACTCCCAGTTCATGATACCCTCGCTGAGTAGCCCTTGCAAGCAGTTAAATATCCTCATCAACACCAGGCACAGAAACATTTAAAATCCCCTCTACGTGCATAGGAGCCAGAATGATCAATGATGATGGCGAGTCCTTAACATATAGAAGAAGAAGGAGAACGGTAGTAAGGCACTTTTTGAGGCGGAAGGATTACAATGAATGAGCTTAAATTACTTAGAAGAAACTTAAATATGTGTTATTCCTTTTTTATGCAAATATTTCCTGTACAGACTTTCTTTCTGGTCTTGCTATTTCCAATTAAAAGTAATATGGGGTCATTCGCAAATTACGTCACATTCATAGGGTCGAGAATTTGCGAAACTTTGTGACAGGGGAAGGTAAAAAATTTGTGACTTCACAATTTTTTTTTTTTTTTTTTTTTTTTTTTTTTTTTTAAAATCTAAAATTTTTTAATTTTTTTAATTTTTTTTTTAATTTTTTTTTCGTCACATTCATAGGGTCGAGAATTTGCGAAACTTTGTGACAGGGGAAGGTAAAAAATTTGTGACTTCACAATTTTTTTTTTTTTTTTTTTTTTTTTTTTTTTTTTTTTAATTTTTTTTTTTTTTTTTTTTTTTAATTTTTTTTTTTTTTTTTTTTTTTTTTTTTTTTTGTAAAATCTAAAATTTTATAATTTTTAGAAATCTTTATTCAATTTATTTTAGAAACATTAATTTGAGGTCGAAATTGCCTCAGGTATTAAAGTACCACGAAACTCAATCGCGCACATCTTCTGCGCATATCGAAAAATGACGCAAAACCTGTTGTGGCCATTTTACATTCGGCTCGGGGAGGACTTCGTTGTTTTGCGTTTTACGTCACAGTTTTCTAATAAAACTACATCTTAATTCATTATGGGAAAAATGTTAAAGAATAAAATAACAACTGTCAAACTTTCAAAGATCCGCATAAGTAATTATGTCAACATTTCTATAACCCCAACCCTTAAAAATGAATTATAATATAAAAAAAAATATATAAATACCTTTTTACATTGTGCTGATCTATTTTAATGACACAAAATGACACATTTTGTTTCATCTTTAGCTTGTTAATCAACAAGTTAAAATTTTATATAACTAAAAATTATATAACTATTTTAATTTACACTCATTAAATTTGTTAAAATAATAGCCAGTTAATTTTTAGGATAAAAATTTTAATGGAGAAAACATGATTGTGGACGTCAACTAATCTATCCCCCTTCCCCCCCCCCCCCCATTTTGTTGACATAATTAATGGACGACCCCTTAGTTTTGTTATTAACATTTTATGTATGTTTTGAATTTTTGTAGGTGTGACGGGACACTAAAAGGGGGGGGGGGCGAATTTGTGACACTGTGACAATGAGGAGGGGTTCTGAAAAGGTCATATTTTTTACGTGACGTAATTTGCAAACGACCCCTAAGTAGCCTAGTTAGGTTGAATAATGCTAAATTTGATAAAGTCACTGACAGGTTTGCATCTATGAAGACCAGGAGAGAAAAGTTTAAACTGTTAATATTACTGTTCCTATCAACAGTAATGTTGATGTATATTTAAACGCTGTTACCTAGAATTCTAATAATTTTTTTTTAAAAGTAGGACATAAATCACTGAAATCACTGTATACGATTCTGTAAAATCTACACGGTGCAGGTCCAAGTTTAGAGTCCTAAGGAGGAGAGGGTGATGACACCATTAGTTTACCGCAACGGGTGGCACCGACCCCAGTGACGTCTCTGCACTAACCCAAGCCGCACCAACATATTCGTATTTAAAATAAAAAATATATATATATAATTACACTAGCGGTAGGCCGCCAAACATTGGCGGTCGCAGTGCGTGAACTTCCTGTCTACTAAAGTTAATTTGGAAAACATGCACTCAATAACGCACTTTACAATAGTCCCAATCATCCCCCCCCCCCAAAAAAAAAAAAAAACAACAAAAGCCAACAAGGTTCGCACCAACACACCTTTTTTACGCTCCTGAACTATATTAATTTGAATGAAATATGAATGAAAAATGAATAAAATATAAATGAAATGTGAATAAAATGTGAATGAAATGTGAATGAAATGTGAATGAAATGTGAATGAAATGTGAATGAAATGTTAATGAAATATGAATGTCCAACACACCTTTTTTACGCTCCTGAACTATATTAATTTTCTAATGTCCCACCCCCTTTTATACCACAGATTTATGACACTATACTTACATTGTGACTATTTCCGTATAACAAAAGAAACTATTACGCACCCAAACGCACTTGCAGTATTTTTAAGAATCTCACTTAGCGCAGTAATCAGGAATTTTTATTTAGTGAAATCAGCGCCATCCGGTAGCGTTAGTGACATTGTTACATAGAAAATTATATATTTTGATTTTTACAAATGCGTAATGCCCTATCACTTTGCAGACACTTGGAGAGCATCTTGAAATATAGAAACATTAATTGTCGGCTATTAAGATTTCCCTGGAATATGAATCGTAAACTTAAATGACGTTAGTTAAAACCAATAAAATAACTTGCGCCTTGTGGGTGGCATGTTGTGTTGTGGACTATAAATAAAAGTAACATATCTAGACCTACATTTCTTGGACTTTTAATAAAATCACGGAGCAGATTACAGGAAATTAAAAATAGTAATCGATTTATGATTTTATCTTTTATCGCCTATAAATGTTCATTTTTTAATAGTTAGGGTGGTCATTCAGGTCTATACGGGGTGTAACTGAGCCGTAGCATGACTTTTGGCCCATTTTCGGTTTCGTCCCCTTTCGCTCTCTGCAATCAAAGTTGACATATTTAATTTAAAAAAAAACAACAACACAAGTTTTATATATCACAAATTTCGGCCCCTTTCATATCCGAGGCCCACTGCAACTGGAGGCGGTGTAGGGCCATGCGACTCATTTGAGTGTGAATTTACCATAACCAACAGCTTATCTTTTTTAAATGAATGAATTTACAAAAACTAATTAGCCCAATTTCGTAACTTTTGATGGCTTCCTTGGCTATAAATTATATTATTCATTTTAAATAAATAATTTTTAAAAAAAGATCTTTATTATTAACTTGGGTGTCTTCGGAATAGTCTGCATAAACCTTATACTTATATGCTTACTAATACTATACTGTGTCCTTATTCATTCTCTTAAACTAGTTTTTAAAAAGTCTTAGCATGATGATATGAATATGGGAGAGAAAACAAATTATATAGATATATAATAGTTTCTATCATTGGGCTAACCAAGTAGAATATAAAATTTATTAAATCTTCAGAGACATAAACCTGATTATTTATTATAAATTAAATTTACTATTAAATTAATCGTTCGACTGCTTAATCAGACATAAACATTTTTTGGGGGGAGAAGATAGTAAATTTTACACCGCCAGCCCAAGTTATACTTCCGTTATTTTTTTAATGAACGATACTGATATATATTTGTTAAAATAATGTGTAACTACATTGCCTATCTTTGCAACGAAAATCTTCAGTGGTTAAGGTTTTAAATAATAAAACATACGAAATTAAAGAATTATTAAAACTTCTTAACTTGTTACATAAAGAATGCATTGGGATGAAATAAAACTGATATAATCAATCATAATTATATAGAAGTAATCGAATAATCAAACCCTTAGTGTAACAAAATCGATTTTTTTTCGTTTGAAGGTTACTTTCCGTTACTACCACACGCTAGTTATCATTAGAATTTGTGTTAGCAGTGGGGTTTAGTCAATACATTTTTAAATTCATTATTACATTTTTAACCCTTAAAAACACTATGGGAGGAACTACAGGACCAGATAATAGTGCAATGCGCTTCATTAAAACTTTATATTACGACCCATTTAAATGGTAAGTTCAAGTTGAAATACAATTTTAAGTCGAGTTTCAGTTTGTTACTTTTGATTACTAATTTATGAATGAACATGCATCATTAATGAATGAATGATTATCAGCATTAATGGCATTATTATTATGATATTTAAATTACAATGTTAATCACTAATCACATTGACCAGGATGATTGCATTGCTAATCTCGTAGAGTAGTAAATTCAGTCATTCATTAAGATTCATTATGTCATTATGAATTAAGTACTAGTACTTTGGTATAAAAAATTATGAAAGTAGTATAGTATATTAGAGAAAAGTTAAATAAAAAAATGAAATCAAAATCAACTTCTATCTTTAGTAGTTTCTGAGCTAAGAATCAGCCTTTTCAAAGTACTACTTCGTTTGTTCTTTTTTTTAACATGGACTGCCCCATCTCCACATTCTGTGACCCAATTCCGCTGTTCACGTCACGAGCTTTATAACTCCTTTTAATGATAATTTTATGCAACTTTTATTTTCAGAATTAATGCTGTACCCAGGTATTGCAAAGTAATTTTAAAAGTGATATATATATATATATACAAAATTATAAATTAATTTTATTTTCCTATGACTATGCACTCTGTTTATCAGTAAATTTAATACATGGCTTTTCTGTTTACCAAAGTTATGGCATCTATTATATTGGTATATACTATATTGTCTAAATAAGGCAACGCATCCCCTATTTTGAACTTTCAAGTTTGGTACATTAAATTTAAAGCTTCGAAGTGTCTACACGTCCGTCGCACCGGACAAATATTGCTCAAGATATACGTCCGGCGGTATGTCATGTGACCGCCGGACGGCTAGTAGTTTTTATAATTCCGAAGATATCCAGTTTGGTAGATCTTGTGTGGTTTAGTGGTAGAGTGGTAGCTTGACGATATTATAGTTTGAGGATCAATACCGGGGATAGGATCATTTTTTTTTTCTCCCATTTTAATGTAAAATATTTTACACTCTATTTATATTATCATGTTCATCAGTAACTGTAGTTTCATGAGAAGTATTTAAATATTTTCTAACAATTTAAAAATGAAATCTTTTACTTTTATTGGTTGCCTACTCCACACTGGCCCCTAATACTAATACTAATTTATTTTATGGATTACTGGTGAAAAAACTCAAATAACAAACTAAACAAAAATGTTTACAAGCCACTTTCACTTAAGTTTTTTTCTATTATTTGCATTCAAGATACTCAGTACATTACTTGGTAGAGAAATAGATTTTAAAATTAACAATAGTTTTGAATCATTTGCAGTCACGTAACAAGGCTGACCAACAAGATATCTCTCGCCACTTTGTTACGGCGGTCATGTGACTTGGTCGCCGGACAAATAGTGCGGGAGATAGACGTCCGGCGCCGGACGTGTAGACACTGCCTTAACTCTTTCTCTCCGGAACAACGCTCTCATCGTCGATTTGAAATGAAGATTTTGGCGTATCGACGATGGCATCGTCGATGTATAAAAACCTGTTTATTTCGGTTCTTTTCTTAGCTATTGGTATTTAGTTATTTTAAATCAATTTTAGAATGATTTCCCTTTCATAAACATCCGGTTTTACTGTGTTTGAACGAAGAACGAATTGTTTGAAGCGGTTGTTTGGATTGTCCATTTTATTTTTGTTTACAGACATGAAATCTTGACCTGACCCATCTGGTGACCGATCAAATAATGGTGGAAAATATTACTTTGATGATGATTCAGACAGTGATTTTATTATTTCAAATGCAGAAGCTGATTCCTTTGAATAGTATATGATTATAATCCTAGTACTACTAGTATTAGTAGTACTAGTGACGAAATAATGAAATTGGTAATTCATCAGCTGATGAACAACCAGCCCCTCCCCCAGCTAAAGTGCACATCAATATGAATAGTTTTTAGGCTTAGCATAGCTAAATACAGATGAAAAGATATGACAAATGTATTGTAAATGTTCCATTTACCATTATAAATGTTAGTACATACAAGAATACAGTGCAAATATTTTGTAATAGCAACAAATTGTTTCCAGTGGAAATAGTAACAAAATTTTCGCAAATTTTTTGTGTGACAGTGACAATGGATAATGTGCTCTGAGGTTTAATTTTATCCGTTTTTTAAGTTGATCTTTATTATTTGTGATGCACATATGGATATAGTTCAGAAAAAAAAACATTTTTGTAACACTTTGGATTATATATTTCTCCTCGTGTGACTTGGAATGAGCGTTTAATTTTTATTTTTCTGAAATGATAATCACATTTATATATTAAAATGTAAACCCAAGTATGGTTTGCTTGTAAAGGGCATACATTCTCCTTTAAATCCATACCACACTTAGCACTTTCTGATGAAAAACAAAAAAGTTATGAAGGTTTAGAGACAACATAGTAGTGTGTTCCAAAAACGCAAAATAAATAATTCCGTCAGAACGCGGAAAATATTCCGGAGAGAAAGAGTTAAAGCTTTCCCCTGACCAATTATTGTTTGATAGTTTTTGCACGTGGCAAACTCTTAAGAATGAAACTTTGAGATAGTTCTACGGTATAGCCATTATGCAAGTGGCTGTAAATGGTTGCCAATGACAATGTTTTGCACATGGAAAATTTTGATCCTTAAAACATGGACTCTACTGGGTTTTTGAAGCTCAAATTAAAGCATTCCAGTTTAAATATCTTCAAAGGTCATTCTGAATCTGAAACACAAGTTATCAAATATTTTGATGTTTACTGTGGCCATAATTATTGAACATTTCCTAAGCTAATTATCGGTGCCTTCCGCCATTTAAAAGGGGTGGGGTCACTAATCCAAAAATGGACTGTGCAACCTTTGCAAAATGAGGTCTACATTGAGGAGAATAGTGAAATGTTTCATGAGCTTAGCAATTTGATTGTTTCGTTCTAGCTATGTGGCAATAATTGTCAACAACCTTCGGTTGCTCCCTTCCCCCAACTGAACATGTATGCTACAGTTATACAGTTATAAGTGTAAACATGAAGGAAAACAATACAAAATATTTTTAAGATAATGTAAACATGACAGTTACATAGAGTAATATTTTACACACTTTATTGTAGGTTCCATAAAAAATAAAATCCAAAAGTTGTCAGAAAAATGTATTCAAAATGTATAATCATTCCACGATGCCGGAAAAAGTTAGCAGAGTTTTAAATATTATTTTTAACCATTCAATGAAATATTAATTTACAGCATTCCATCATCGTATTAATAAAAATGTAGCTATAGTAACTATCCAAAAATAAACAAAAGGGAGAGATTCCTACATAGAAACTCAAAAAGTCCAATTAAATAAGCTTAGGTCTGTACAGTCTATTCCATTTGTACCAAAACTGTAAACCAGGGGTCTCCAAACTTTTTTCACAGCCGCTGGATAACGGAAAAAATGACGTGCGGGCCGGATAATCATTCTGTACAATACTTTTAAGCCAGATTGAAAGCTTTGGGGAAAAAGGAGAAAAACTAAGTTTAGTATTCCATGTTGATCATGGGTGAGTGGTGTGCAATGTACAAAAAAACAAGGACAACCAACATATTTATTTTCTAAAAAACTTATCAAAGAAGGTGACGTTGGAGACCCCTGCTGTAAACAAATGCACAAAAAGGCAAAACTATAGCAAACCAAGAGGGATTGCCTTCGAGCAATGTAAAGTAAATAAATAGTGAAATAAGATATGTTGAGTCTTAAAAATAAAAGACAAGACAATTAAGCGGACACTTTGACTAGATGCCTTCCTCTGCAGACAATACAATAAAATGCAACTAAATTAAAAATTAAACTTTGTTTTTGAAGATTTTAATCATGTCAGTGTAGATTAATGTTCAGAACAGGAAGCGCACTACCGGGTATGCTAAAAAGCATAGGCAGAGGCCTTTTACTTTAAGAGCAATAACAGGTTCCAGCCACTGCCATTTGTTAAGTACTGGTATGCGATTTTGATATTATAAACATTCATGATCTCTATCTTATTTATGGAGTGCTTTTTCATCATTTAAGATGTCTAAAAGACTAAATTAAAATAAAAAAAATGTTAACATTTGGATGATTCATTTAAAATTAATATTATACAAAGGGCTCATTGAGCGCTACTTTACTTTTTTTATTAGTCTGGTAAGGGGGCATTAAAAAACACACTGAAATAGGGTCACTGGTTAACTACCTTCAATTTAATATAGTACTCTAAAAAAAAAATATTAATATTACCATACACATCAGTACTTTAACATTCTCCATGGTCAGTTGGCATGCCTGTATCAAAGATTAACTTGACAATAAATGGGATGGAATTCAGGTCTAACATTAGGTGTAGAAGTCACACTGTCACTTCTCCTAGTGCTTCATTGTACTGTAATGCTGTCCATACTCAATTATTTGAAGAAGAAGTAGCCTCTAGCCCTTGAATATCATTTTGTGAAATGGATTCCAGCATTCATGATTGCTTTGATTTATCATCATTCAGTAGAGGCTATACAAGATAATGTCTATCCCTATAGGTGGGTAAGAAATTATTGTATGATATCAATCATTTTATGTCTTGTTAATTCCAACAGGTCTTTGGTGAAGAGTTTCACAATGTTTGTTGTGGCAGTGTTGTTTGCAAGAGAAATGGTAGCAGCAACAGCTGAGCAAGGCACACCTGTTTGAAACCTGTTCAGAAGGATTGGTCTCAGCCATCTGAAAAGTAATGTCCAGTAACATTTGATTTTTATAATCTTTGCTATTGTTCAAATGTTTTTAAGCGTATGTATGAGTGTTTTCTAACATTGAGAATACCGGGCAAAGATGAATTTAATGAATTTTGAGCTTTCATTGCTTCTGTCTAACTAGTTGAATTAGATAGATTTCAATGATTTGTGGTTTCAAGAAATACCGTTCAGAATTGTAAATTGCAAATGGGAAAAGTAGGCAGGGATTAACAGGAAATGTCAAGGCTGTACTCGTCACAGTAAATCCATCAGCACCAAACTAGTTTTGAAGCATGTGATATAAAATAAATGAAATTTAGGTTTGTTCCTTATATTATAAAAAAACCAAAAACAAATTGAGAATGGATGTTCAACAACAGTGTTTAAAGGATACTCACATAATTCACTGCTGAAATTTCCTTTCATATTTAAGATAGATTTATATTATTATTAGGATATTAGTAAATAAGAGATGAGAAGGAAAGATTAATCCAAGTCACACCAAATTGAACAAATTGAAGTTACAGAAACAGGTGTTTAAAACAAACATTTCGGTCCAAGAAAGTACCAGTGTACCATAGCTTTATGTTTGAAGTTTCATTGAAAAGTCTAACTCAATGATTCTATCAGTGTTGATCATCTTGTGTTTTACCTTTCATCATGGTGTTATTGGGATTAAAAACTTGAATCGAATTCAATTGGTGTTTAAATATATTTGCTGTAATATTAGTAATAATCATGACCATTTGATTAAAGATATCTAGTTTAGGAGAACTATCAAACCTGACATAATTATAATACATCAATATCACACTATACTATTGAGACAAAATTATTTGTTTCTCTTGGCAGATGTTTTGATGCTCATGAAACTGTGTACCGGTACTGGTATGATGGGCGATCAGATTGAGGACCAGTGCAGCCACCGTCATTTTTAACTTACTCTTTTTACTTTGAGCATTTAATGTTGAAATAAACTATGTGGAACTATTTAATGGTGTTATGATCTCTTCTTTTTTAGGTCTTCGTATGTTTTGATCTCTTCTTTTTTAGGTCTTCATATGTTATGATCTTCCTAACTTTTTCGAATTCATATGTTAGGATCTTCCTTACCAACTCCCGCAGTAGGAACGTTTTACTGATGGCAGTAGATTCCACATTGTCTAGGGGTTAAAATACCATCCCAGGATACAATTGACAGACGCCATGTTGAAAATAGTTCTTTATTTACATTTGATTCTCTGAATAACAACAGGTTTCCAAACATCACTACAACTAGTGCTTCAGCTATCACCTTACTCTCTGCTGGCTCTCGAACTCTCTCCTAACAGCAAAACAATATCACTGACCTTCCAACATAACCAAACACTAACGCATCACTGTCTTTATTAAAAACCCTCTCCACCCCATGAACACACAGCATACAGCCAAAACCATCAACTAACCCCACGATCTGACCCCCCACGAGCTACCACTTACAACTCGCAAAAACTTCCCATGATCAACAACCCTTCACACAAATCTTCACACTGCCAAATTTAGTTCACAACATTCCTCCACCATTTCGTTGTCATCACTTACACTAAGTGGTGAGGTCACACAAAAATAATATCGCACAATTTGTCAATAAACAACACCAAACGTTGTTGTTAACTCAAAACTACAATCCGAGAGCAAGTGCCAAGTTTAAACCAATAAATCGTTATATAACATTGTTACAAGTGAAACGTGATACTTTTCCAAACCATCAATAATTAAAATCACATACTCATCATTAATATCAGCCAAAAAATTAGTACGGTACATAAGTTTGTAATTTATTAAATACACACCCAAAAATTGACCTCAAAATTGACTAACTGCTAGATTGGGGAAATAAAATTGTCAATACTAGTGTAATCGTGTGGACAGCCAAAAATTGTCCCGTTTGATATTAAAGGGGGCTGGATATTTCGCTTGTCAGAAAGCGTGCTAATTTTTCCCCAGCTCAACTCTCCCCTGTTAATTGCCATGTGTTTCAGTGTACATTTTCATGACATTCCTCTGGATACCTAAACTCCTCCGCAAACTCGGTAATATTCTCAGTTAACTCCTTTTCCCAGGCGAACAAAAGAACGTTACTCCCTTCACTCCAGCTAATGACCTCTCAGTTTCTACTCAATATCTGTTAGTACTTCCCAAGCCATCTTATTCTTATCACTCTGTTACGCACTGCCTTCTATTGGGAGAAATTCAATCTCCTATTTAAATGTATGGCTCGTTCAAACAGTACCTAACAAAGGACGATACCATAGAGAAATACAATAACAAAATACGACACCAAAAACAGTACCAATTACAATTAATAAGATTTATTTAAGTAATAAAAAAACAAAAGAAATATAATTACAAATCATCAACTTACAGAATATGGGAAAAATCTTGTACCGGTTCACAATTAGTACAATGTGCCAATTAATAATGATGAATGCGAAATAAACACATATGAGCACACAAAGAATAATACAATTGTCTCGTATATTTAATAATATCTATCTGAATCTCCGTCTCTCTTTGTGCCTGTCAATCCCTTATATATGTGGGTTTAGGGGCCGTCCATAAAGTAAGTCACGCTCCAGAGGGGGGAGGAGGTGTAAGAAAGTGTGACAGGGGGGGGGGCGGGGGTAAGGCTATGTGTGGCGTCACACATTTATTTTTTAAAAAATTTTATTTCTAATTTTTTTTTTTTTTTTGTGGACTTTAATAGCTTTAAAAATAATTTTCCAAAATTTTGTGTATCTTTTGAATTAGTTTTATGTCAAAATAACATGAAATGAGTATCTCCTGAATGTGTTGTTCACGATTCCTCTCGCTAGGAGCGCTCGTAGACTGTTGCGAAGCCTTGTTTTATGTATAGCCTTGCTTTCATCTTTCCTGAAGTATTATTTAGTTGTCCGCTGCATAATTATGTCACTGTCCTTTTTATTATTTAATCATTTGGTGAGGTCAAGTTTCTCTAATATAATTCTTAACCTTTGTAAAAAGATTGCATAATCGGAAAATAATCTAAAACTTGACATCACTTATTGTAAATGCAAAAGCAACAGATAAATGATGTGTATTATATAATTGTCTGGTCTAATTTTTGCAATTTTTGTTTTCAAATTCAATCTAGATTGAGTTACTGCTTAAATGAATAACTGTGACAATTGCTGACAATTAACTATTCTACTATTAAAGTCATTTTTACGATGTGATAGTGGAAATTAAGTGGAAATTTTATATTTTAATACAGTTTAATAGTGATGTGTGTTTTAGATTAAATTTTAATTAGGTGTTAATTTTAAACAAAAAATTGTTCGAAAGTATGACGTACTTTGGGGGGGGGGGGATGTCCGAGATTTGTGACAGGGGGGAGGGGGGGAAAAATGGTCAAAAATAGCGTGACGAACTTTATGGGCGGCCCCTTACCGACGCGTCTAGAAAAGCACTTACTTTTCTATGAAAGTATGACGTACTTTGGGGGGGGGGGGATGTCCGGGATTTGTGACAGGGGGGGGGGGGGTAAAAATGGTCAAAAATAGCGTGACGTACTTTATGGACGGCCCCTTACCGACGCGTCTAGAAAAGCCCTTACTTTTCTAATACAATCGAGAACGTTCCATTAAGACACTTGTAGTCATACTAACCATGTTTAATGGAAGTCGGTAGTAAACACGATACATCGAAGAGATAAGCCACGCCCATCTATAAACGTAGCGTCTCAAGTGGGGTCAACCAGAGTGTACGCACGAGGGAAGTGTTGTAAACAAGCTCTACATAACAACTCTCACATCTTGAACGGACTCTTCTTAGTTTCCACTTATGCCGTGTAATAACTATCTTCTATTTTCTCCCCTGACCAATCATTATACCGTAACTATTATCTCTAGTGTACGGATTATGGCAGTTAATACTAATCTAGTCCTAATTCTCCCGTCTATTCTAGTGCCGGCCCATTCTTCCCCATCCCGCTCACCATTGCCACTGCCATAAAATTCTTGACTCATACTTTCTTCTGTCTCTATTTCTGTCTTGTCTGTTCGCCGCTTATACTTATACTCTAAACCTCTCCATTTCAAGTTCGCGTTGCCTTCTCCTTTCTTCTAGCTGTCTCTTAGTTAGTGTAATCTCTTCAGCCACTTCTATTTCCAGTTCCTTAAGTTCATTTTCTCTTCCCTCCATTCTTATCTTGTCTTTCCCCATTATTCCATTTCTTCTCGTTCTTCCCTGTTTATCTACTGACCGAGAGCTTCGTATTTGAGACCTCTCTACTCTCCATCTTCCTTAAGCTGTTGGAATAATTTTAGTCATCTCCAACGCCATGTCTCCATGTTATTTATATCTTTTTATTGTAGGCATACACTATTAATAATACCAAATAACTTTGATCGTTAATGCCAGGTCACGTAATGCAATATTATGTCTAAGTACGTTATAAGTCTTATACTTATATGTACTTATACTTATATGTACTTATACTTATATGTTAATTCTGGTTTGTAAAAAAAATAATGTAAAAAATCAAACTTTACAAATTCTGGTTTTCCCAACGTATTTAACTAACCTCAATTGTATTATGTACTTAGCACAATTAGCAGTACAAGTAATATTTAATATCTATTTATCAATAATACCAAAAAAAATAAATACTCTAAAACACTCAATTGCGGTAACAAAGAACAAAATTGTAAACATAGACCCATAAGCATAATAAAACAATAGATCTAATTTGAACTAATTACCCGGTCTTGATCTGGTCCACGGATCTCTCGATTATTGGCTGAGATTATTGGCGACTGAATTGAAGGTTAATTCCTGTTTGCATTTCTTAGAGAAGTTTAAATGATTTGTGATGTTATTTCGGTCGTCCAGTTTTTGTGTGTGTGTTTTTGTTTGTTTGTTTACATCACAGAAAGGACTCCATACTTGTGAACGTTGTTTCATAACCGGTACTCAGTGGCGTAGCGAGGGTGTTTGGCGCCCGGGGACAAGATCCATTTTTAGCGCCCCTTTTTTCTTTTTTTTCAACTCTCAAACCCATTATTTGCATCAATAAAATAATATCAAAGCACATTTTGGCGCCCCAAACTAGCTGGCGCCCGGGGACATCTGTTCCCCCCCTGCCCCCACCGCGCTACGCCTCTGCCGGCACTAGAGTCCTGCTCAGTGATTATAGACAACGCAATGCAAAACCAGAATCAATTAATCAAGTCCAAGGTCATCGATCGCTTTACGTATTCTGGAAGGCCAACATTGAGCACCGCAGAAACTAAATACTATAATGATGCATGCTCCTACTCCTACTCAATCATGTACCCCTATCTTAGTTAATCAGGTTCATCAGTTTATAAAATTATAAAACCGGTTGTCGATTATTTAACGTACCTTGTATTTTGAATAATTTTTAAATGTTTAACTTCAGTTTAACTTCAACTGTATGTTTTCTTTTGTATTTTATTGTGTTTGTGTTGTGCAAATTAATAATCAAATAATTGGTGGCTAATTGTAAATATTGACTTGCATCTATATTAAGTACCGGTATGATGAATTTAATAATTTTAATCATAAGGAGAAAAAAACCTAAAGGGACGATATCCAAATAAGATTTCCATGCTAAGTCTAGGAAGGGTTATTTTTCATTGTTAAATATACATCTCCAGTCATTATACACTATACCCAGCTCTTCAACTGTTTGTATTCCAAATAAAATCTCATAACGCGCTATAAGCGAACACGGTCAAAAACAGTTGACCAAAGTGACTTTTAAAAATTGCTTCTAAAAAAGGCCAGATTTATATTAACAGTCAATATTCCTAAAACCCGAGTTCTACTGGCCATTCTATGCTTGAAATTCAGGTATGTTTACAGGCATTCTGACCAGGTGTATCAAGCAATTAAGTTGTTGTTGAGCCATAAACTGGCTGATTGGGATTGCACCAACCATTTGTCTTGTTTCATGTTTCCGAATGTTAACTGATACCGGGGAAATTCCAAGGACAGTTTAGAAATCTATTTGTCTTAACTAAAATTTCCATAAAACTTATATATTCCATTGACATTTTCATAATCTGTCTACAGTTTAACATTAAAGTTAAAAAAAGACCCCGGTGGGACCCGTTCTATAAAGTGATGTTTAAGTTATCACTAAAGGAGGGACCCACGTTATCAAGCAAACATTTACAAATTGTCTTATTAAAATCGGTAAGAAAAATGTAAGAAGTAGACTAGAGCAGGGTTCGGGAACCTATGGCTTGCGAGCCATATGTGGCTCTATTGATGGCTGCATCTGGCTCGCAGTCTAGATCCTGCGGGATCCTGGCGCCGCGGAAGGGTGACCCGCGGGCGTCTCGGGGTCGTTGCCCCCTGTTCCTGGCCGGTGGGGTGGGGCCTGGGTCGTGTCCCGGTGCTCTGTGCCCCATTGCGCTGGCTTGTTCCTGCGTTCAGGGCACTAGCGCGCGGTCGCTAACGGAGAGAGTCGAAGTCCCACGGAGAGTAAGGGCTGGTTGTGGCGCATGCCCCGCTGTTTCCGACAGTTTTGACTGCGGCAGCTTCAAACTTGGATAGACGTCTGCTCGGAGTCTTGGGATCGCCCGGCGGCGGAAGATCTTGCTCGTAGTCTTCTGCCCAGCCTGGTCGGTTTCACAACCGGGAAAATTTGTACACATGGCCCCCGGATGCGTGGGGGGTTCCATAAGCCAGGCTATCCGCGTCCACTGCTTATCAGGGGGGGGGGTCCTTGATTCTGGTCCTGACTTTAACGGTTACGAATACGTCGGACCGGTGTCCTGGACGCTGTTCTTCGTGAGCGGCCGGTCAAGAGCGAAATGCTCAGTAGCGCTTCAGCAGATATTAATGTTAATGTCGGCTCGCAGACAAATGTTCGATTATTAAAAAAAAGTCGCATTAATGGTAAGAAATACTCATTATTGATTAGCAACAGGATAACAATGTTATTAAAAAGAATTTAGAGCACTAATTATTGCATTTTTAGTGTTGAAATTACAAAAAATGCACACATTTACTTGAATTTTTAGTTTTAAACATAATATATGGCTCTCAGAGATTTACTTTTCAAAATATGGGGTGCCCATGGCTCTCTCAGACAAAAAAGGTTCCCGACCCCTGGACTAGAGCGATTATAAGAAAAAAAAATAATTATTATCCCTGGCCCCGAAAGTTGTGAAAAGTATGAGTTCAAAACCCTCCAGTTTTTCAATTTAGATTTTAAAGTGCATTTGTACCAAGTTTAGTTTAGATCGATCGGTTTAAGTGTAATTTTATTTATATAGTCGACTTTTTTGTGAAGGGGCTTCAAAAATCCAATATATGATAAATTGGAAATAAAAAATAATAAAGAACACCCACGACTGTATACGTCTGGGTAACCCAAAGCATCCTTTTTGCACGCCCTTGAGTTATGTGATAATTCTAATGTTCTGATTTTCTTTTTAAAGCACATGGAATTAGAATAAAACTTTATTTAAAATGTTTGCATCAAACAAAAGCGCACCAAAAACAACAACCTTCCTTTAAATTAGAGACCGACCGAATTTCGGTTTCGGTGCCGAAAGTTGAATTTTATCACTTTCGACCAAGTTTCGGTTTCGGCCGAAACTGAAAGTTAACTTTCGGCTTAATTTCGGTTTCGGCCGAAAGACAAAAGTTAACTTTCGTTTTTTTTTCGGTTTCGGCCGAAATTGACTTAGACTTTCGGCCATCTAATACTCAGCGAAAGCGATATTTAAGAACAAACTGACATTTAAGAACAAACTAAACGATCTTTAAGAACATATTAAGTGATCTTTAAGAACAAACTAAGACAATCTTTAAAAACAAACTAAGCGATCTTTAAGAACAATCTAAGCGATCTTTAATAAAAAACTAAACGATCTTAAAGAACAAACTAAGCGATTTTTAAAAACGAACAAAATGATCCTTTAGAACAAAACAATGATCTTTAATAGTAAACTAAATAATTTATAAGAATAAACTAAGCGATCTTTAACAGAAAACTAAATGTTCTTTAGGAACAAACTAAAAGATTTTTAAGAACAAACTAATCTATCTTGAGGAACAAAATCAATTATCTATAAAATCAAACTAAGTGATAATTATGAAAAAACTAAGCGATCTTCAACAACAAAATAAGCGATCTTTAAGAACAAACTAACAGATTTTAATAACAAACTAAAAAATCTATAAAAACAAACTAAATGATCTTTAAGAACAAACTAAGCGATTTTTAAAAACGAACAAAATGATCTTTTAGAAAAAAAAGCAAATGATCTTTAATAGTAAACTAAATAATTTATAAGAATAAACTAAGCGATCTTTAACAGAAAACTAAATGTTCTTTAGGAACAAACTAAAAGATTTTTAAGAACAAACTAATCGATCTTGAGGAACAAAATCAATTATCTATAAAATCAAACTAAGCGATAATTATGAAAAAACTAAGCGATCTTCAACAACAAAATAAGCGATCTTTAAGAACAAACTAAAAGATTTTAATAACAAACTAGAAAATCTATAAAAACAAACTAAATGATCTTTTAGAACAAACTAAACGATTTTTAATAACAAACTAAACGATTTTTAATAACAAACTAAAAGATCTATAAAAACAAACTAAAGGATCTTTAAGAACAAACTGAATGATCTTTAAGAACAACTAAGCGCTTTTTTAGAACAAAATCAATGATATTTAATAACAAACTAAGTGATCTTAAAAACAAAATAAACGATTTTTAACAACAAACTAAGCGATCTTTATGAACAAATTAAACGATCTTTAAGAATAAATAAAGCGATCATTAACAAAAAACTGAACGATCTTTAACAACAAACTAAGCGATCTTTAAGAACAAAATAAACGATCATTAACAACAACATGTTATATTAGATGTTTATTTATTAATATTCACGATTATCTCATTTTTTAAATAAAAAGAATTTAAATATTTATACTTTCCCCCATCATTTTCGATGTATGCAGTATGTATGCGGGAACGAATTTCAAAATATCTAAATATTTCATTTTCGGCTTCGGTTTCGGCTGAAAGTCATTTTTAACTTCCGGCCCTT
This sequence comes from Lymnaea stagnalis, assembly GCA_964033795.1. Lineage (NCBI taxonomy): Eukaryota > Metazoa > Mollusca > Gastropoda > Lymnaeidae > Lymnaea > Lymnaea stagnalis. Next base: position 222,939 of record CAXITT010000505.1, on the reverse strand, counting down.
TTTCGGTGACGGCCGAAAGTCATTTTTAAACTTTCGGCCTATTTTCTGTTTCGGCAGAAAGTCATTTTAAACTTTCGGCTTATTTTCGGCTTCGGCCGAAATCAGAAGATCACTTTCGGTCGGTCTCTACTTTAAATAGAATTTCGATACGCGCACCGTTCTTAATATTGGCTTTTAAAAATGCGGACAACAAAAACAACTCAACATGTACAAATTGCTCGCAGAGCCGCCCAATAAACCGGTGACGAGGAAGTGTCTCATCAATCGTAATACGATAGATTAAAGTTAATCTTGATAAAATTAAAAATTAGTTTCGAAGGTAACATCTCAATTATATTATTACTTTCATTTCTCATCTACTGTCAGCTGTTTGTGAATGCCCACGTCAGCCTTACCCAGATTTTTCAAACAGCGACGCAGGCCTTCACCTACGAAATTCTGCGCTCCAGGCAGCTGACAGAGTTAATATTCGAATGACCCACCCGGTTTTACACCGACATTAATTACAACAACTATTTCTGTAATATATATATATATATATATATATATATATATATATATATATATATATATATATATATATATATAGTGTTTTATTTCGTTAAATGAATGTCCTCTGGCAGCGTTAAACTGATCTTTGGGGGGGGGGGGGGTTGGGGTGTCATTGGGGCTGAAAATTTGACAGAATGTGTTGTCCTTGGCATCGAGTCTCTGTGCCAAGTTTCAGCTTGATTGGTTGACGGGAAGTGGGTCAGTTAGCCGACCGACTAGTTTGCCTTTAAACAAACGCATGATGTACAAAAGCGAAGTTGCTATAAAAGATTTTTAAAAAATGACGACCTTTCGAAAACGAACACTCCGTGGTTTATTATATCACGTCTGCAAAGGTCAAAGAGATCGCCACCAGGTAGCTCCATGTCTTGACCGACGCATCCTGCTTGTTTCCTCCACGTATAGGAAAGGCGTAAGAGTACAGAATCGTTTGCTTCCAGCTGCGGCTGGCGATCATTAGCCTGAAGACGGATGCTGCTGACGGTATAGTGCAGACTCCCCCCCCCCCCCCCCCTGTCCGGGTCACATACCCGAGCGTTGACCTGGATCCTGTCTTAAATTGATATTGTATTACAATGCAAATTATCCCGTAAATAGATTTGAAGTTACAGGCATGATTAAATAATTTACCTCCAGCCCAAAAACTTTAAAACACATTCTTAAAATTGTATCCCCACCCCAAATCCTTTTCATTAATTCAAAGAGAAGTACGGTTGGCCTATTTATTAACTGGTTATAGTGTGCAATTATTTAAAAAAAATTCCATTTTCGTCTCACAATGACGTGAAATCATAGTCAAACACCCCTGAACAACAGAAGTGCAGGTCCCGTCGTCTACTATTCATGAAAGGGAAATTATGTTAGCGAAGATTTTAGTCCATGTCAAAAGATGACAATAATTGTCTTTGTCTAATCAAGCTCTAGCCCATTCGTAGGCAGTAGTATCGGTACTTGGGCCATCCATTCTTGTACAGTTAATCAACCTACCTTGGCAGTTTAGTCCATTTGATGGCAATTTTTTCTTAAACCAGCAAACGTAGCAGTTAAGTCCATCTGAGGCAAAGTTTGCTTACACCAACAAAGTTTTTACTAAGTGGCTTCTCGAGGAAAATAACATAAATTACCTCTCAGAGAAAAGGTGGGGGTGGGGCGCAATCTTGGCGTAAACGTCCTGTTAAAAGTCTTAATTAGGTCACACTTTTTGAATTAATGATAATAAAACCCCATCTCATAAAAATAAAGACAGTGTCCAATAAATGAGTCATTCTCTGCAGCCAAACAAGGAAGTCCTATCAAAAGCACCGTGCTAATACTTTTTTTATGTTGATAGGCAATTCCTTTTTCCAAGCTTTCTCCTACGACATTATTTTCAAAACGGGGTTTAGTTTAAGATAATAGATTTGTGTACATCAGGCCCACACAACATGCGGCCCGTCAGCACCCACTTGGCGGCCCGTCAGCACCCACTTGGCGGCCCGTCAGCACCCACTTGGCGGCCCGTTAGCACCCACTTGGCGGCCCGTTAGCACCCACAGCACCCACTTGGCGGCCCGTTAGCACCCACTTGGCGGCCCGTCAGCACCCACTTGGCGGCCCGTCAGCACCCACTTGGCGGCCCGCGAAGTAACGAAATATTCTTAACATTATTTTATTAACAGCCTTTCCCCCCTGTCCTATTTTCTTTTTGCCCGCACACGTTTTTCCTAATGTATTACGGCCCACCTTACATTTTGAGTTGTGCAGACCTGGTGTACATGAAAAGATCTAACGTAAATGCTTTATTTTTGTTCACAGATATAAAAATTGGCTCCAGTTCGGTTCGAAATTCGTCAAAATTTTCTATGTTCATTTCGCTAATATCCGGTAGGGTAAGTCCGGCAATGTTGATTTTATCCATGAACTCAGACAAAAAAAAAATTGAAATATCTGTGTATTTATATTGAAATTATATAATAATTAAAGCTTATGTCTTTTTATTATTAAAATCAGGCTGATGGCAGTTCTTTTACTCTGAGTCTGGGGTGAACTTGAAAATTATAGACAACCTGATTTTGCAGTTGAGAAAAAATTGCATTTATTGAAAACAACAACAACAGCAAAAACAACACAGAATTTAAAAATAAAATTCCTTTCAGAAAATCTCTTTGAAGATAACGTCATGAATGACCTGGGGCTAATCATACAGAAAAGCTCCTGGCCGTGAGGATTTGCATAGTTATGTTACTGGAACATGATTTTTATTTTAAAATATATTTTCACCTCGGTGTTTATTATCTGCTACAAATGTTTCCAAGAGTTTAAAAGAAAAAAAATTGTTTCGAAAAAAGAGAAACTAAATTTTTAAAAAATCGTTCAAATATAGATCTATGCGCGAATTTCAAATTTAGTTTTTATTACAAGTAAACAAATATTAAATTAAAGAGACCAAAATTGAGCAAGAAGTATTTCCCTTACCGTTTCCGTTTGCGTACATGCCTCTGAGCCATATGTAGGGCTGTATTATATATGTATATATATATGTATAGTCCATGACCAATGAACTCTTAAATAAAGGTCAATAAAAAATTAAAAATAAACACCGATATTTGTCATAGACTTAAAGAGATGACATTGTATAGTAAGACTTAGATATGAACCAAATGTCAGCTCTGCAGCAATCTGCAAACCAGAAATATTTTTTTTTATTATCGATTGAATGTGATTTAACAAATATTGTATTTTGATAATTTTAAATATCAATTTAATAAAAGCGCATTTAGAGATTAACGTAGTTCTTAATTATGAAAAAAACAAACAAAACAACGTATATCGTTAGCTTACTTTAAAGTTATTTTTTAAATGAATTCTACAATTTTTTTTAAATTTTTGTTCAGAACAACGCTAAGCATCAACACTAGAAAGTCGATTGAAGACTCCCGTTTCCTGTCTGTTGCTGGCAGATAAAATGTGTGTATTAGCGACAGACTCTGCAAGGCTTTAATGATTTGTTCTCTGTTGATATAGGAATTATAACATACTTCAAAAACATTGGGTATTTTTCTGATTAATTTTGATATTGATTAATAATATTTAATATTGATTAATTTTGGACTCTATTAAATGAAACAACCAAAATAAAACACCGTGGTCAATTTTCTTAAATTCTGAGAAAATTAAATCGAAAATCCCCACAAATATTGATTTCGTTAATGGTGACAAGGGTGATTTAGTCATTTGAACCATTCGGCTAATGGCGTTTAACAGTTAAATTAGTTGTTTATTTTTTTCCTTTCCTTCAGCAGCATATAACCAAATGACTTGAATTCAAACACCAATTTAAGTTTCCAAATTCGTTCTTTAAATAAGGCCAATTACGTCCATTTATTTGTATGGCCTTGTGTTGTGGAAAGAAATATGTTTTAATATAAGAAACTGGACGAGTCGCGTTGCAATCTTGGCGTCAAATTTAAACATTCTGCAATATCAAGTTACCGCCCCTGCCCACTCCCTCATGCACTTTTATGGAAATACAGTCTCTATATGGGTGAGACAATAAAGTGTGTCTGTGGAGTGTATACATGGGTGGGGAAATAAAGTCTGCATGTGGGTGAGAAAGTAAAGTCTGGATGTTCCATGTAACAAAACTAAAATTAACACCCGTTGCTGCTGTGATACTGGGACAAAATGTGGGGGCAAACCTAAAAGCAAATGAAGCTTTTAGCCAGACAATAAGTCACGCCAGAGTGCGATCCATTAGGTGTGACAAAGAAAGTTGCCCACAATATCAGTTACAGGACAAAAAAAGGCCTTACAAAAACAAATAAAACCAAAAGGAAAATACAGAAAATGAGAGCAAGAACTCTGTCAACTCTGAATACATATTTCCATTTTTATTGATGAATTTTTAAAATTATCGAGGTTAGCGGCTCCAGTGACGTAGCTAGGGTTCGCGTCTCACGGGGGCGGGGGGGGGGATTCTCCTTCTTCCAAATAGCTCAACATCTGGACAGAGATCCCGCCCCTCAACAGTATGAAACATGGCACCCTGGGCGTACCGCCTCCTCCACACCCCCTTCTTACGTCATTGAGTCGGTGGATCCTTTTTAAACTTGTGGTGAAGTTGTTGGAAAATCTATAGCGCAGGCGAGACATGTGTCATGTAAAACAAATCTGGAAATCCAGGTTTTAGTTCAGATATTTTAATTTATATGGCAACAGACGATTGTGATAAGTTAAATACTAAAGATATAACATGTTCCGCTGCCCCTTGCCAATATGTGGTGTTAGATAGGGTGTCTCTTTGAGCAAAATGCTTTGTGCATTGAACGACTGTAATATGTCGGGGGCATTCCATCGAGTGACTTGCACTGCTAAGACAATCCGATAGTTTGACTTGTGCTCTTGTACAGTCCTTGTGGGCGAAAGTTTAGTGTTTGGGTCAGTTGCTGTAAACAAAATTATGAGAGTCAAGACTGATAGAGGGATCGCCTTTTGGTCCGTGAGTTGTGACATTATTTGTGTCATGAGTGGTGTCATGAGTGGTGTCATGAGTGGTGTCTTGAGTCGTGTCATGAGCGGTGTATGAGTGGTGTCATGAGTGGTGTCATGAGTGGTGTCATGAGTCGTGTCATGAGTGGCGTCATGAGTGGTGTCATGAATTGTGTCATGAGTCGTGTCATGAGTGGTGTCATGAGTCGCGTCATAAGTCGTGTCATGAGTGGTGTCGTGAGTTCTGTCGTGAGTGGTGTCATGAGTGGTGTCATGAGTTGGCTTATTGTGTCTAGATGGTCATTGGATGACAGGGAAAGCCTAATAAACAAGAGCGTGAATATGAGGCGTGAGATCGATTGGTTCTAAGGCGGTTAAGGAGTGAGTTTACGGGAGAGTTAGTGAGGGATAGCTCATGTGTTCTAGACCACTGGTACCCAAATGGCGGTCCGTGGACCGTCACCGGTCCACATACCTAACGCTGCCGGTCCCCATAACATAAATATTTATTGTGAAATAGAAATAAAAGTATAAAAATTAACCATGCACCGGTCCCTGGTAAAATGTCGAAACTTGTTCACCGGTCCGCCAAACTTAAACGTTTGGGAACCACTGTTCTAGACGGTCTTCTCTGTGAGGAGATGTGACAACCAGGCAGGGCAGGCCCGACGGTTGCTGGCGCCCTTTGCAAGCTTAACTTTGGCGCCCCTTATAAGTATAATCATGAAAGGAAAAAAAAACAGTTATTACGAAATTAGTTTATAACCTGTGAATTTTTTATTTACAAACAATGAACTGTTCCTTAAAAAAAACCCACAAAGAACAACATAGGCAATAAACACATTACCAAATAACTCGTTTTTTCTTTTAATGATTATACTTATCTGAGGGCGCCAAAGTTAAGCCTTAGGCAAACTTTCACCCTGTGCGAAGCACCCGTTCGGCGCCCCTTTCCTTGTTCCTGTATGGCTCCGCTCTCTTTCCGATTTCGACGTACTTTTTCTAATTTGCGCTTGCGATTTTGCGCCCCGGAAAGCTTTTCAATCCCCATATTCTTTCCGCTGAAATAATTCTAAGAGGGACAAGCAAATACGGTATTAGTAAATTAAGTTCCACGCACCTACGGTTGGTCCCAACCCCAGTGCCAGTATCCAAATTAAGAATGCAACTTCCATTGTATGAAAAGTCATTGTATGAAAAGTGAGAATACCGTTTCTCGACCCCGGACCCAAGGTTCACACTTCACTATAATAAACTAAGGGAGTTTAAATAACTAATGGGTGCCCCTATGGCCACGACGCCCTGTGCGAGGGCACAGATCGCACACCCTTAAGACCGGTACTGAAGCAGGTTGACCTGCCTGGCAGATGCAAGGAATAAAGATGTACCATATTATTTCAGGAAGAGTTGGTGTTCTATTATTTGATGTGCCTGATTCTTAGTGCATGGGGTGTCGCTGCTATAGGGTACCCTATACAAGGTTGCTAGAAATACTGGAAGAGTCTCGACTAGAGAAACAGAGTATTTTGACAAGTGACATTCAACAGAGTTAGTTCTACTGCTAAGATAATCCACATGTTTCAATTGGTCTCTTCCCCCCTCCCCTTTCCTCTCAGCGAAATGTTGCTGTTTGGATCTGTAACTATAAAAACGTATATTTCTTTAACCTTTTCTAAACTTTTCTACACAAAAACTTAAAACGTGCCAAACCAATAAATATATTTATTTAAATATTTAAAAAAATAAATTATTAAAAACTCTAACACGTCTCTGACTTTTCATAACAGTTTACCAATATATTACCAAGGCAAGGTGCTTTTGGCGAACTGGCCATTTTGAGGGTATTCTCAACACAATGTCAAATGATTAAGCCACTAAAGTGAGTCCATCTGTTATTTCAACCTCTCTTCCGATGTTTCTTGGGAAAGATGCTCGTTAGAACCTGCCGGTACCCGACCCGGAAGCTCTTGTTCAGAAGACCGTACAGCATCCAGTTGATGGCGTTGTTCACCACGGCCAGGTGGGAGCACGTGCTGTGGGCCAGGGCTGACCACTTGTTGGTGGTGTCCACTATGACGGTGACCATGTAGGGTGACATGAAAATGGCCAGGCAGACAAACACGGCAAACAAGGTTTTAATCATGCTCAACTCCTTCACGGAGATCGGTCTTTTAGCTGCGCGCGCAGATCTCGCCCTGTCCACGAGAATCGCGGGGTCAGGAAGGCTGAATGATTTTTGCCTACGCGGTCGTCTGTAAGGCGCATGCGCCATGGCGAAAGTGTCCGATTTGTAACATCCGCCAGCGTGGTGACGCGATGAGTGTTTACCGTTCCAGCAGATATCGCAGTTCGACATCAAGGATGGGCAACTGTAGGACTGGGGCAGGTCTAGATAACACGGTCGCCTGTGTACAGAATGTATGAGCTTAATGGAATGTTTCGAACATGGTGTAACGCCTTGTACACATTGAGCACTTGTTTTTGACGTCTCGGTAGAAAAGAGCCTGGTTGAAGATCCGTCCGGGGCGTGCTGGAAAGGGGCAAGAAATTCACAGCGTACATTGTGACACTCTGGGTCGTGGAAACCACTGCCTGTTGATGCAGAGTTCAAGTCCAGCCAGTCATGTCTGCGGTAGATGTTGCTGTGGGGGATGTTAAGCCTGTGTGGAAGGAGCTGAATCCGCCTTCTCTTTTGGTGTTTTGTCTCCGAAGATATCAAACTCCCGTTTACCTTTGAGACATCCGGAGACTTGATACATTCACGACGAGATGGACGCGTTCCTTGGTTGCAATTTGGACCAGAGTTTTGTACCGTAGTGAGAACCCTTTGAGCTAAACCCACGTCGGGACTTTCAAACTTCGCTATCGCATTGCGTGAACTTTCTAGAATGTTTCCTAGATCAGCATTGTCCAGAACTTCATCAGCAGCAACAACGCAGAGAAGCGATAAGTCGTCACAGTCTTGATAATCATGCTCATGATTACCCGGAATAAGAAGTGTCTCTCCAACTTCTTGCGGCATCAAATCATTGTTAACACAGCCATGATGGTTGGACGATACAGTGTTATTACGTAGAAAGAATAATGTGCCCACTTCGTAGTCGTTAAACGACGTATCTGCATCGACCTCACTGCCTGGCAATGTCTGTAGTGTCGTAGTTTCAGGTCGGACATTATCCCCAAGTATCAACCGAGTCGACATCAGAGGCGTAGCCCCATCACAGAGGTTAGATGTTTGTGTCTGACTGCTTTCTCCATTATCGGATATTTCTAGGACTGAGTCCCTTCGCCGTGAGATCTTGGCGGGAACTTTTTGATCGGTTCTCAAACTACCTTGAGCAGAACCACTTTTTTCTGTTACCAGTAAATCCATCTCCTGGGTTTTAGCAACACCACCACCGAGCTGATCGCCTGCACCAGACTCTTCCATCCCTGGGTGCCCTTGTTTGACAGTTCCAGATTTATCCCACTTTTCGAGTTTGATTTTTGCTTGTTTGACGTACCTGTGTATTAGGAAAAATATACTTTAAAAAACGACTTAAAAAAAAAAAAGTTCAAAAAGTATGAAATAAATGTCCCCCGAAACTTTAGAGTTGCTACAGTCATATGAATAAAAAAAGTTTTGGAAAGCCCATGAACTGAATGTCTTTTGCTTCAGCTCAATTGGACAGGGCAAAACGGACAGGGCAACATAAGAAAATAAAAGTCACAGGACATCATTGGATTTCACGTGCGGTAGAGATCGACCGAAAGTGATTTTTTTTATTTCGGCAGAAACCTGGGATACATGCACATACGTGCTATTTCATCAAAAATATTGTTTATGAGCATGATAATGATGAATTTCAAGAAATGAATGAATTGGGAAAAACCTACGTTTCCCTAATTTTTATAATAAAAAAAAAATATAAAAAAAAATAATGGAAATATTACCATTCCCTAGAATTAGCCAATAGTATTCACCTTTGCCTATGACAATATTGAGGGGCATGATGCTACATCAAAATGAATCAACTATTTTTATTTGCCTCGGCCTAATTGAAATTTAATGTCTGGAAATAAAGGACAAGTGGGTCATTATGCAGCTGTTAGCTGTTTTCGATGAGTATTAGTCATATAACATACGATGGCAGTAAGACATCGAGCAATAATAAGTAAAAGATTGCCATATTAGAGACAGACAGTCTGACTTGTGGTAGATCAGTGGTCTCCAAACTTTCCAGCCCGAGGGCCGCATTAACTATCCAACAGCAGTTCGGGGGCCGACTACACACTCGAGGTCCAAATAAAAAAGAATCAAAACCTGAAAGTTTTTAATTATTTATGTCATATTATTTTATTCAGTTATTATTTAGTAACACATTGATACACGACACATGAACACCTTTATTAGTGGGAATAGTGAAATTGTTTCCTGGATGCCAAAATAGCAGACATTTAAGGCTTTAGATTTGATGCCCCTAACATCAACAGTGACCTGACGTTTGTTCTCAAAGTGTTCCAATACTTTAAATACACTAACTAAGAAGTACGCGAAGGAAATTATCACTAAATAAAATAGCGTGCAACAAGTTTCGCATTCAGACGCTGACACCAACACCTCCTGATCGCAGCAGACAACCGCAACTGGAAAACTGTGATCAAAATCATCAAGTCTTGAACAAGCAGCAAACCATTTAAAAACTCCGCCACTGGATATCGTTATATCCTCTCATGGCCTGTGAACTGTGCGCCTCTATTTCAATTCGGTTCAAACATAACGTCCACGTAAGCGGCGGCTAATCTTGGCACGTACATTTCAGTAATATTTTTCCATGGACAAAAGGGTCTCCACGGGCCGGATGAGAGGGTCTTGTGGGCCGCTTCCGGCCCGCGGGCCGTAGTTTGGAGACCCCTAAACTAGACTAATAGATTAGGCGCCATTTTCACACACTCATACGTGGCGCTGTATGTTTGTGTCATTGACTACAGCAACCTCTTCTTATGCTCCTTATCTTGTTACACGAGATCATATAAAATAGACAAGTTACTTATATTAAAATGTAAATGTTAAGATTCCTTGCACTAACACTTTTTCAATTTCCGCAAGTCAATTATCTAAGGAAATATTTTTTTTTCTTCGGTTGCTGACATATGTCACCACACTATCCAGAAACAAATTGTGACATTAATTTAAGGTGTTGTTACAGTTAACTTGAGGGATTCTCAGCAAAGTCGGTTTCCTGGAAACACTTGGCTGGCCATAGACTGACACGTTATCTTATTTATGCTATCCTTCAACCAACCCTTTTAGCTGAACATCAAGGTCGTGGTATGCCACGTAGCACGGTCTGGTTAAAGGGGCCTCAGTGTGCAAACCATTAGCCCTGGGGGAAAAAAAACGTACGTGGAAAAAGTATGTCGTTCGCAGGATTTGGTCGCGAGCTAAGCTATTAGGATTAAATCCAAATCCAATCAAAAATAAAATCATTTTTTTTAAATTTAAAACTGCATGACGTGTGCAATGTGCTCGTCGATATAGTTGAAGTCCTTGAGAACCGGTGGCTGAACACGGACACCACATTTAATTTTGTTTAACAAAACTGATAATGCTTTTGATTTATATTTCCCCGACCAAAGTCATAAACGTCCACTCTTATAACAAATGAAATGCGGAAGCCAGAACTCGAAAGCTCGTAAATTATAGACTGCAGCATGTTTTCCCAGATATCTTTTGGGTACCGTTGGAAATTCTATTTTTAGCTCTTTATAATTGATATCAGATCCAGCTGTTCTTTTTCTTTTTATTTCCTGTAGTATCTGTATCTTCCCTTGAAAGTAAATACTAAGGGCCACAAACAGGCCCCTTCGATTTCCAATATATCTTGCCCGGCACACATTGATCATTTGAATTGGCGTCTTTACATCTGAGCAGACGTGGACTAAGTTCATGTTTGAAACCGTTACTGTTCATAACCGCCCATCAAATGGTACAATAATGATCTCATCCGTATATTTACACCTTTAAATATTGGAAGAACAGACTATTTCTTATTCCGGGAAAATACGTATAAAAATAATAATTTTGAAACTTTGCCCATGTTCAAATGAACAAGGCCGCTAGGATCTCACATATCCATTTTAATACATTATTTTTTTTTTCTGTTAGTATAATATACTAATTCGAAATTGTATGTCAAAAATTGTACGTCATGTGCTGTCCCGAGAAAATACCAATCATTTTGTTGTTTATTTTTTTTAGTACGTTGCTAGAGGCAGTTGTTTTCCTCATCACCACCGCCAGTAATCAAAATTTGTCTTTAGCACCTAGCTCTTTGTCAAATATTTACTGCAATTTTTTCAACCTACAACCCATGTGTCTGACGTGCAGATTGAGACTCTCGGCGCTACAAGCCAACTATCAAATAACATCCTGCGTCAATTGATGCCCTGGTGAAAATGGTGTCGTCAGCGCCATCACATTTGCGTGGGATACGCCTGAGAATGTAATGATCGTTGAAATCCACCGTCAGGATTAACGAGCTCTCAGTTGGCCTTTTGAAGTGCCCGTCACCCTCGCGTTGGTGGTGACGTGCTCGGGGGAGGCTTGGACCGTAATGACTCAATTCATTTCTTTTGTTCTTTTATCACTTACCTTTAACAGCTTTCTCTGTAGGTCGATCTGACGAAAATAAATTGTGTGGTGAACATCTTCTCTTTCGGTTGGTCTGTTACCCGGGGCGTTTCTAGGTATACATGTGCGTTGATACTTCAATCATCATCACCATTCACACCGTTCTCTCTCTCTCTCTCCAACATTGTTCATTGTTCCCAACATCTTCCATAACTCTCCCTTGTTCCCAACATCTTCCAGATTTCTACATTGTTACCAACATCTTCTATAACTCTCCCTTGTTCCCAACATCTTCCATATTTCTCCATTGTTCCCAAAATCCTCTATAACTCTCCCTTGTTCCCAACATCTTCCATATTTCTCCATTGTTCCCAACATCTTCCATATTTCTCCATTGTTCCCAACATCTTCCATATTTCTCCATTGTTCCCAACATCTTCCATATTTCTCCATTGTTCCCAACATCTTCTATAACTCTCCCTTGTTCCCAACTTCCATATTTCTCCATTGTTCCCAACATCTTCCATATTTCTCCATTGTTCCCAAAATCTTCTAAAACTCTCCCTTGTTCCCAACATCTTCTATAACTCTCCCTTGTTCCCAACTTCCATATTTCTCCATTGTTCCCAACATCTTCCATATTTCTCCCTTGTTCCCAACATCTTCTATAACTCTCCCTTGTTCCCAACATCTTCCATATTTCTCCCTTGTTCCCAACATTTTCTACAACTCTCCCTTGTTCCATGGTTATTCCTTCTCACCATCTTCCATCATGCCCCATTCTCCTAACATCTCCCTTCTCCTCTCATCTCCGCCTACCACAGGGTTCAAGGTTTTTCTTTGATGCCGTCATCCGGGTCCACGATGTCGAACACATTCATTAGGATGTCAACGTAACAAATGACACCGGACTTGTGTGTCAGAGAGTCAACCGTTTAGAGTCAATCTTGTTTTGTACATGTGAGTCACACTCACGCCACGCCTGTGGTCCCACTCACGACTTCCCACGCAAACTGTCCCGCACCATGCGTAAGCTAGGAGCGAGTCTTCTCACTGCAGTTATTGTACACCTTCAAACGTGTTGTCGTAAGGATAGGTTCTAAATATAAAAGCCAAGAATATACATAAAACTTAAAAGAAAGTTCTTGTGCTGTGGTTCATCTAGGTTCTACGGGCATATGCTATTTTTGTCGATGTATTTGATGGATCCGAAACTTTGATTGCAACTTCAAGGCGAATCTAGTTAAAATAATATTTTCTGAATTATTCAAATTGCCAGCGTCTATGACATTGCATCATGTCTGAGTACAGATACCGTTCAGCTTTCGACTACCAATAACATTCATACAAAATGTGGTCATCGTTGTTGTTGGGACATATTAGGTATCATATAAAGCTCACATACATTTTCCCATTCAAATATGATCAACTTTGGATCATATCACATAAGGTAACTTGCAACTTGGTACGTGTGGCGCTAATGTATTTGTGTTTCGTGTACACTTTGTTATAATCGCCAGGGATTTTGTACAGGGCATTAGGTTGTACATCGGATGAGAACCAATGATATCAAAGGTTACGTTAGTGTGGGGGCGGGGAGAGATGCGTGGGAGCGTTGGTGCGTGTAATGACAGTTATTGCCGGGAGCCCTTGTTTTACCGGTATTGTGAGTCATGACGTAGCGGCAGGTATGTCATGTGTCAATCAACCTTGGCACTGTCGAGTCTTGTCTAGATTGCGGAGCAGATCTCACAGTTCAACTCGTGACTTTTTCTTGAGATCAGTCCTCTCTGTAGACGTACATCCATGTGCTGTATCACTAGTTGATCTCGTTGCCATCCGTGCTTTGTCATTCTTTGAAACATATGAGCCAGAATGATCAATTCATTGACCGTGGGCCCTCAAATTATGGAAGAAGAAGAATACATAATCTTATTTTGCCGTATACAGTCGCGTTTATGTGGCACTTTTTAAAAAATCGATAAATCATAGATGCGTCGTAACCACTCGACATCGATTTCGCCTACTGTTATTCCTTGTAGAGTAGTCACTTATACGAAAAAATGAGAACCGTTTTCTTCCTTGCTCTCGCCTACGTTCGAGCAGACCGCAACAAAGGGACATTCGTTGTTTTATTTATTGCGATTGTTTTGCAGTATTCAAATTGTTATGGTAAAAGTAAGTTAACTGTTTAACAGATATTAGTTTAAACATGCCCATTTAACACCCCCCTCCCCCCAACTAAGGGTGCGACCATTCTGAAAGTCAACCGCAAATTTTCTTACTTTTACAACCCGGAACTAAGCGTGCGACCTATCCACTGGTGCCACCTATACGCGAGTATGTACGGTACTTACCATTCTTGTATTAGTTCAATTTGTTGACCTTTTTTAAATTGTTTACTTTACATCCAAGAAAAAAAAATAATGACAGAAACATTGAGCCTAAAAATAGCTCAAACCTTTTTATCGCAATCAATGAAAGAAAAATATCGCTCTGTCGCCAATCTAGATTTATTCCCAATAGAAAAATACCCTTTGTATGACGTCATCTCCGGTGTCATTTTAAAGACCAAATGTTCAACGTTAATTTCCTGACATATCAGCTATTGAAAGAGCACGCTATGCTAGCGCCCGGCAAACAAATGGTCACGACTCCTAGCGTGGACGACATGCCCGACTCCCATTCTAGGTTATTAATTTCTTTCAATTGATATAAACCAATAAAGATCCAGGGCATCATAAAGCGTCCCTCCAGCCCGCGTCTAGGACCACCCACCGAGACCCGTGGATATTGTTGGCAGACCCTCACGTGTGGACTGTTGACTCAAGAGGCTATTGGCCATCAAATGGACGCATTACTTCCAGGCCTTTCATCTTCAAAAGAATCATATTTCAGGTGTTCAACCAAGGGACGATGGTCGCACTGCTGAACTGTTTTGTTATTGTCAAGTGCCTTTCTTATATGTTTGCCCCGGCCTCTGATCTTACCAACAGTGTCCCTCCTCTAAAGCAGACCTGCAAAGTCAGGGGACAAATAGCTATACTCCTGACTCCGCAACAGGCTACAGGAATAGTTTGAAATAGTTGTTCATTTTCCTTTCACTCATCGTATAATGATCTCATAATATTCATGCACATAGCATCCAGTCACACAGTATAGGATTCATTCACAAGTCATTCAGTCACATAGGATTAAGTCACATAGGATCCATTCTTCTTCTTCTAAATCTTAAGGGCCCACGATCAATTTAATGATCATTTTGGCTCCTATGCATGTAGATGGGATTTGCAATGTGTCTGTTCCTGGTGTTGATGAGGAAATTTCACTGATTTCTAGTGCCACTTTGTGAGGGAATCATGCACTAGGGGTTTGAAAGCTTGAGGCAATAGACAATTGCATGATAATGGTATAACTTTTGTCACAGTAGTTACAGTTTAATTGAAGGTGGGACATAATTTTATACAACATCCTAGAGAAGTAAAATAGCAAAAAGTAAATTAAAAATACTAGAAGGATATATCAATTAAATTAAACCCATCCTCGATTGTGTGGTACGGTAGGATTTAATTAGAAAACTGAATGATTTTTTTTTTTTTAAACGCTACTAAATTCAGAATTATTTCTCCCTAGAGGACACTGCCAAGACAAGTGGTACCAGTAATACAGATCGCTATATTTTTAAAAAGACATGAGATAGACATGTTATTTATTCCATTCACTTACACTTGACAGTGTCTTCTGGAGTGGCAAGCACAAAGGTATTTTTTGTCTCTTTAATAACAATGCCATAAGCTCCAATGTAGCTGGGACATTTTGATTGCATAACTGTTATGGGACAACCATGAAAATCAGCTTCCATCAACTTCTGAGCAGCAACTGGAAGACTCTCCTTGGTCAAACTTTTAAATTTAATCAGATCTTCTATGTACATCGTCCACATCTCTTTTAAGGGCAAGAATGTCCTGTATCTTATATTTGAATTGGCTGTGAAAGTTGCCTAATTCTTCGCTTCTGCACTTTAGTCAGCTTGATGGATTTGCCTGGTACACCAGCTGTAGACTTGGATTGCTTTCTTTTTTTACCTTTAATTGTTACATTTTCATACTTAGAGCTTAAATCACATTCATTGGATTGTATGCGATAGGAAGAAAGTTGTTCCTTAGAAAATGAATCCCACCACCTTTTTTGAGTTTCAACATCTTTTTATGCAATCCGGCACCAAGCTCTCCAGAGCTCAACTCGTTTTAAGCCTCAGCTTCGTCAAATGTTTTCGTCAGGAAAATAGCCCACTGGTACTGATAGGAACAGGCAGTTGCCGGATCCCCTTCTTTATTGTGGCTAAGCCTAAACTCATTTTTTTAGTCAAGTTGGTTGTTAGATGTTATTGTAGTAGTGATAGTAAGCCTGCCACTTACTCATAGCATTCAGACACATCGTATTCATTCACATAGCATTCAGTCACATAGGATTCATTCACAAGTCATTTAGTCACATAGCATTCACTCACATAGAATTCATTCACATAGCATTCTGTCACATATGATTCCTTGACACAAGATTCATTAACATAAACGAACAAATAGCAATAAATACGTCATTATTATTAAAAACATTATTATGCAAATCGTTGTCATAATTTATCATGGGAACCGCGATGTAAGATTTAGAACCCCCCGAGTGAGTGTGAGAGTGTGAGAACCCCTGCGTGTTATAACCCCGTGAAGCATCAGAACACCTTGCAGCCAGAATGAGACTCCGTGAACAATTGGGTCATAGAAATGTCTGCAGCGGATGTGCCGTGAACGATAATGTCCGTGCAACCATTAGACACTTAGAGTACATGCGGCACGAGTGTCATGGGCGCTCATTTTAACTTGACATCATCGTGATTATCACGTCAGGGGGTTCACGGGGGCCAACGATAACCGGGACGAGGCTATTCATGTTCGCAAGTCTATCGTGGTATAACACTACCCTTTGTCATGTCGTGTAGCTTACCCTGCTCCGTTATCGTCCATCCAACGTATAATAGGGTGCGTGCAACAACGCTGAATTGCCATTTACCCCTTCCTACCAGGGACGCACCGTATTTAATGCTGGCTTTTTGGCATTGTAAAGACGTCTTGTAGTGGTTGCTATAAAATCGTATGATCGGGTTGTTATAGGATATCGTGTGCTGGAGTTGTTATTGGACATTATGCAGAGTTTTTTCGCATTGTGATTTTTTTTTTTTATGGGCTCCGTTAAACCTTTTCCATCCATTTTGTTTGGGGGGTCAGAGTTTGAGATGTTTTTTCTTGGAAAATGACGTCTCATAAGTAACCTCATTGTTGACGTTGCCATCGTACCTCCCAGTGCTATCGTGCAATGTCGAGTGGACGATAGGGTCGTCTTCTTCACTAGATAAGTTATGCCACGATGAAGCCATCTCCGTGGCTGTCATGAAAATAATCTCATGACATTACGGATATCAGGACATGATGGGACGAATGGGTGCTTCACCGGTTCATGTTATTGCTCCACTGGGGTTGATCCCGTACCTTTGTCCGATAACCATGAGAACTATTTTGGAACGTTTTTCTCAATACTGCAAAAATGAAAAGAAAAAAAAAATGACAGATTTAATAAATATTGTATCAAGCCGTTTTGCTGCATCGTGATAATGCTATTGGGATGTTGCCAAAGAGCTGATTGTACACCTAGTAGAGACAAAGTGTGTACATGTAGCACGTCAACACTAACAGCTGTGCAGTTATAGCATATGCTGACTAACGACTGTGTGGTACGAGCACATACTCACTACGAAGTGTGTATTTAAAGCACATACTCGCTAACCAACTGTGTGGTTCCAGCACACATACCCCAACAATTTTATAAAATCAATACGAGACACATGTAACAGATGGTCTCCCTTATCACTTTCATCAGTAGTTTCAATATGTCCCTGCTGCACGTGGGGAGCACCACACCTTTGACATATGGCCAGATGGTTAGAGCTATCTGAATGCTATCAACACATCTTTCATGTGTGGCCAGATTGTTAGAGCTATCTGAATGCTATCAACACATCTTTCATATGTGGCCAGATGGTTAGAGCTATCTGAATGCTATCAACACATCTTTCATATGTGGCCAGATGGTTAGAGATATCTGAATGCTATCAACAAATATTTCATATGGCCATATGGTTAGAGCTATCTGAATGCTATCAACAAATATTTCATATGTGACCAAATGATTAGAGCTATCTGAATGCTATCAACAAATATTTCATGTGACCAAATGATTAGAGGTATCTGAATGCTATCTACAAATCTTTCATATGTGGCCAAATGATTAGAGGTATCTGAATGCTATCAACAAATATTTCATATGTGGCCAAATGGTTAGAGTTATCTGAATGCTATCAACACATCTTTCATATGGCCAAATGGTTAGAGCTATCTGAATGCTATCAACAAATCTTTCATATGTGACCAAATGATTAGAGTTATCTGAATGCTATCAACACATCTTTCATATGTGGCCAAATGTTTAGAGCTATCTTAATGCTATCAACAAATCTTTCATATGTGGCCAAATGTTTAGAGCTATTTGAATGCTATCAACACATCTTTCATATGTGGCCAAATGGTTAGAGCTATCTGAATGCTATCAACAAATCTTTCATATGTGGCCAGATGGTTAGAGTTATCTGAATGCTATCAACAAATCTTTCATATGTGGCCAGATGGTTAGAGGTATCTGAATGCTATCAACACATCTTTCATATGTGGCCAGATGGTTAGAGGTATCTGAATGCTATCAACAAATCTTTCATATGTGGCCAAATGGTTAGAGTTATCTGAATGCTATCAACAAATCTTTCATATGTGGCCAGATGATTAGAGGTATCTGAATGCTATCAACAAATCTTTCATATGTGGCCAGATGATTAGAGGTATCTGAATGCTATCAACACATCTTTCATATGGGGCCAAATGATTAGAGCTATCTGAATGCTATTAACACATCTTTCATATGTGGCCAAATGATTAGAGCTATCTGAATGATATCAACAAATGTTTCATATGTGGCCAAATGATTAGAGCTATCTGAATGCTATCAACAAATCTTTCATATGTGGCCAGATGGTTAGAGGTATCTGAATGCTATCAGCTCTTTACAGCATCTGAAGATGACATTAAAAGGAATGATATCATTTGCAACACAATAGAACTAGAGAAAGACGGTATCGATGCCTGAGAAATAAGAGCCGCAGCGTGTAAACATTTACACCACACTTAGACGGCACATAAAGCCACACTAAGCCGGCATATAAAGCCACGCCACACTTAGACGGCACATAAAGCCACACTAAGACGGCATATAAAGCCACGCCACACTTAGACGGCACATAAAGCCACACTAAGACGGCATATAAAGCCACGCCACCCTAAGACGGCACATAAAGCCACACTAAGACGGCATATAAAGCCACGCCACACTTAGACGGCACATAAAGCCACACTAAGACGGCATATAAAGCCACGCCACACTTAGACGGCACATAAAGCCACACTAAGACGGCATATAAAGCCACGCCACACTTAGACGGCACATAAAGCCACACTAAGACGGCATATAAAGCCACGCCACACTTAGACGGCACATAAAGCCACACTAAGACGGCATATAAAGTCACGCCACACTTAGACGGCACATAAAGCCACACTAAGACGGCACATAAAGCCACGCCACCCTAAGACGGCACATAAAGCCACACTAAAACGGCATATAAAGTCACGCCACACTTAGACGGCACATAAAGCCACACTAAGACGGCATATAAAGCCACGCCACCCTAAGACGGCATATAAAGCCACGCCACCCTAAGACGGCACATAAAGCCACACTAAGACGGCATATAAAGTCACGCCACACTTAGACGGCACATAAAGCCACACTAAGACGGCATATAAAGCCACGCCACCCTAAGACGGCACATAAAGCCACACTAAGACGGCATATAAAGTCACGCCACACTTAGACGGCACATAAAGCCACACTAAAACGGCATATAAAGCCACGCCACATTTAGACGGCATATAAAGCCACGCCACACTTAGACGGCACATAAAGCCATTGTAATAGCCATGTAATAGTTATACATATTAATGAGTCTCCTCTCAACTTACATGTTATGTAAAAAATACTCTCTTTAATCTTTACTTAAAATATTAACATAGTCTACTGTCAGAGGTGTAACTGTAGATTTGGGGTAAAAATTAACATAGTCTACTGTCAGTGGTGTAATTGTAGATTTGGGAGATATATTAACATAGTCTACTGTCAGTGGTGTAGTCGTAGATTTGGGAGAAATATTAACATAGTCTACTGTCAGTGGTGTAGTCGTAGATTTGGGAGAAATATTAACATAGTCTGGAAGTGTCTTAGTCCTCGATTTGGGAGAGGGGGTGCGGTGTGGTTATTTTCATGAGATATTTCCATATCGGTGTAAAGGAACTAGCATATTATGACTTACAAGTGATAAAGGCATGATAAATATACCCCTGTCGACTCTTCTTAGCCCTGGAAACCTGCAAGATGCATACTCTAATAGTCCCCCTCTAAGTCCACCCCTGAGCACATACATGTATACTAGCATTCACTATAGACCCCCTCCAGGACAAATGCATACCTCCACAGAATTTCTATAAGAAAGCGCATTGATACTTAATTAGAGGGCGGGGGCTTAAACTAAATGACATTCTTTACCATGTTGTCTCGCACCGGCTACAACAACACAAATGGCTGTCGGTGCATTGCAAGGGGATTCGTCACATTCCACTCGAGGTGCACCTGACCCAGGTTAGGAGGACACCTGTCACTCGCCTGGGTACATCGGCCGTTCATAAATCTATTAACTTTGTAGTGCAAGATAAATAGGGTTGGAAACTGCCGTATGTATAATAGATGAAATTGTGGTTCCAGGGCCGGACTTCGCCTTAGCCGTACCCCAGGGCTGGACTCGGACTGCCCGAGGACGTAAATACAGAGTCCAGTGACCCTAAGCTAAACAGAATCCAGATGGCCTAGCTATACTGAGTCCAGCAGCTATAAGCAATACAAAGTCCAGAGGCCTTAAGCTGTACAGAGTCCACATACCTCATACCGCTTTAAATTACATCGGCTCTTGATTTTTTTTGTCTTTTGATTTCCCACATTCAAAATCAATCATGACGTCATCAAAAGATTGCGCTACATAACTTATCGATTTCTATACAAATGATGCCAAGGGCAGACAATATTCTCTTGAGACTTGGTTGCTCTCAGTTCATATTGTATTTCCTTTAGTAGTGAAAGTTATCTTTCTCATGAAATATTTGTTACAATTAATTACATTAATATTCCTCCAACTTTTGCGAAAACTAACTCAATATTTTCTTGAAAAATTATTTCATACAAATCTTTGTATTTTCTTTTTGGGGATAATTCTGCTTAATATAGTCACGGAAGTGGCTCAGTTCACTCATGAGATTAATGTCAGAACCGTGTGGATACTCTGTTTATTAACGGATCTACTTCTTGACGCATCCACGCCCCTGTTACTTCTCAATCAACTAAAAAGGAACATTAACAATGAAACACATATCATTTCTAATTAAGATACAATAGCAGTCTGGCCCTGACTGCAGGCATCGATTCACGTGACAAGTCATGTGAGTGAGTCATGTGACTATCACGCAGGCTCGTGCTAAATCTAGTTTAGTGGTGCGCAGAGTGGATAATTTTGTGTAAATTTTTTGGAAGCCATTAAATAACGTACAAAATAGTTTGTAATACACACGTTATGTTATTAAAAAAAATAATTGTGATGAAAAATGATTCAAAAACATAGACACGTAGACAAAGGCAGATAAACCTAGGCATAGCAGCACTAGAAAGGACAGTTAATCGGTTAGTGTTGAGTTTCACCCTAGATATAGTCAACCAATAAGATTAAGAGCAGTGGTTCCCAACCTTCATAATGCCGCGACCCTTTAATACAGTACCTCATAATGTGGTGACCCCTAACCATAAAATTATTTTCGTTACTTCATAAATATGTGTTTTCCTATGCTTTTTAGATGACCCGTGTAGGGTCGTTCGGCCTTCAAAGGGTTCGCCACCCACAGGTTGAGAACCGCTGATTTAGAGGTAGACAAACTGCAGCTATTGCTCAAAAATACATAAGCAGCGGGCCGGCTCCCAGTCAATGAAATTTTAGAAAATTAACTTTGCGGTTGTGAACCGCTGATGGTGAAGACTTCAAATGAGGAATTGCGTTCCCAATGTTAAACGTTCCCGACACAAGGTAGTATTTTTTCTGGATTTTATTGCAGCCCAACACCGGCTATCTAATTAACTGGGACACGTTAAATGGACTTTTGATTTAACCTCCGTCAAAATTACACCCCCATACACCCTTTATCCCACCACCACCCTACCCTTTATCCCACCACCACCCTACCCTTTATTCCACCACCACCACCGTTTCCCTTTCTTTTTGAACCCCAGGTTTTTGACGCCGTGACGTGAAGAACCGTTTATTTTCGAATTGAAGGAATGCTTGTGTTTTATGACCTTGAGCCATCTGCGCATGCCCAGAGTGCGTTCTCTATCAACACGGCTGAACGCCTGTCAAGTGTTTGACTACTCCGTGTCGTGTTCATTTTAGTTCATTTCTTCAAAAGTGTTGACGTCTGTTCCCATAACATTGGTCATTTTAACCACATTTTAGTTTAAGAATACCCACCCAACACGTGTAGAGTGAAATTTACTATAAATCATTGTTCATTGACAAATGTTTAATGGGCTATATTATAAACAATTTGAGATGCGCTGTTATCGTTTGATAAAAGCCCCCTTCGCGAAATCAACCCCCCCCCCACGCGCACACACACACCCACACACAAACACAACGGTATTTAGACACGCGTTTTGTTGATATTATGGAGTTAGCAATCGCCCTTAAGAGAACAAATGGCCATGATTGAGAAGTGGTTTTCAAATCAAAATAGAACTGTCTTGTCTGTTATAAAGATGCCAGCTTACTCCAGTCCGTCGTTTATCTGGTTTCACTCTAGGATACGCTCTGTTTAGCATTGTTCCTTACAATATGAAACTACCCTATTGATGTTTTAGTTATAGAGTAAAACACTATATAGGATACCCTTCATATAGCATTTTTCAATACAAGAAGAAACTACCCCATGTATTTATTTAGTTACAGAGTACAACACCTTAAAATATACAATATAATTCAATATTCCGCCATTAAAACAAGGTGGCCGTAACTCGACCATGTTCACGGTCTTGTTGATGCCAGGGGCAAATCTACTGGCTCAAACAGCACACACATTATTGGCCTCATCATTGATGCAGTGTAAGGCCTATCGTGTGCTCCAATCATGTTTACAACCTTCTTTTTCTCCAAAGTTCACCCACATAGGAATCAATACGCTTGACAAACGCTTTGCTTGGTTGGCACTCGGCCCAAGAAGGGGCTTTTTATTGGCCATAGCCATAGATTGGTCTCTCACTTCACTGACTCAGTTACTACAATGGCTTCCTGACTGCTCCACTTCACTGACTCGGTTATTAACAATAGTTCTTTTTTGTTGTTTTTTTTACTTTGTTTGTTTTTTTACTGCTCCACTCCACTGATCAAGACTGTATACCATATGGAGAACGTTTCGTTCAATAAGATGACATCCGACGAAAACGTTATAGTTGGTTCTTATCCGCAACGCGAAACAATGCCAGAGTGATGTCGTAAAATGGGAATTGTTTGGCGGAGGTCACAAATATGTATGACATATTTAACTTTTTTTTTGTGTCCTGTACAATGCACTTCAAAGATACATCATTAACAACCATTGACAGATGGTAACGATCAGCTGTTCACCTAAAGTATTGCCCGCACATACCTGCACAGATAGCAGTCATCGGACCTGTACAAATAGCGGTCATCGGACCTGTACAAATAGCGGTCATCGGACCTGTACAAATAGCGGTCATCGGATAGGGATGTGTCCATCCATATCAACTTTCCGGTGAACGTGTCAAATGGAAGTATTGCCACCACGCCTGGCCATTTCGCCAGTCCTCCTTCATTCATTGACGTCTATTTCCATTCTACTGTCATATGTCCTGCCATGACATCTGGTCACGGGGGGCAAATGTCTGGAGTGCTCACCCAATTCATGTCTGGCGTGTACCTACGTCAAATAAGAACGTGACGACACAAGTTTAAACCAATGAGAGATTGAATCACGCATGTGGAGGTGGGGAACTTATGGAGTTTAGAGAGTACATGAAAGGCTATATTTAAAACAACGAGGCTTAAAGTTACAAGGAAAGAATGAACGCAGTCCCTAAGAGGCACGGAACGTTCCGGAACAACAGAGAATTAAATTGTTGGTAATATTTAATACACCAAAGAAAGGCAGGGTGATTGACTTGCTAAGATCTGTCATATAATAATTAAAGGAATGCATTCAAGCCTAGTAAATGAAATAGCAAAAACGAGGTATGTGGAAGCTTGAATTAGAGAGAACAGGAAAAATGTTCTTTGTGATATTTTCATTTGTCCTGTGTGCTGAAGAAGGCTCTATGCCGAAACGTCCTTATCTTTTTGTCCTGTTCTCTAATTCAAGCTCCCACATACCTCGTTTTTGCTATTTCATTTAAGATCTGCCAGCAAACAAACTCTGCTTATCGACAGCGTGGCTTGATTACATTGAATGGAATTAAATGGAAATACCACTCCGAGTAAAGCATCATTTTTTTCTTAACTCGAATACCATGTTATTTAACATGTCTATCAATGTCTTCGATTTAAACGTTATTTTTATCGGAATCCTATCCCCCACATCCGGAGTCGACATATTCAAATTTTTTTTCCTACTTTCCATACATATCCAGGAGCGATTTTTTTATTATTTTTTTTTTGGGTTCTGTATATTTTTTTTTTTTGCTCTAAAAATAATCTAAAGCCCTCAATATAAACACTATCATAAACATTGCCTGTTGAGAAGTGCATAATGATAAGAATGTTCCCGCCATAGAAACAGAGCAGGTGTGGGTGAAATACCACTCGAAGTAAAGCATAATTTTTTTCTTAACTCGAATACCATTTTATTTAACATTTTTATCAATGTCTTCAATTTAAACGTTTTTTTTTTCGGAATCCTATCCCCCACATCCGGAGTCGACATATTCAAATTTTTTTTCCTACTTTCCATACATATCCAGGAGCGATTTTTTTATTATTTTTTTTTGGGTTCTGTATATTTTTTTTTTTTTGCTCTAAAAATAATCTAAAGCCCTCAATATAAACACTATCATAAACATTGCCTGTTGAGAAGTGCATAATGATAAGAATGTTCCCGCCATAGAAACAGCGCAGGTGTGGGTGCATAACTTGGCTGTTATTGTTTACCAAGAAGGTACAGGAATCTAATGAAGTAGCCAGGACTCTAGTTTAAATAAGGTTTGCACTTCAAGAATCGAAGATTAACTGAAGTACTTGTCAACTTAAAACACATGCGCGTAATGTCGGGGTAATCTAATAACGAGAAGATCACGCATTAAAACTAGGACGAGATCGCCGCGTTAAGTCAACGTTCAGGTAAAGAGCTTTCTTATTGAACAACGATGGCCCTTCAAGTGGTCTCAGGAAGGAGCACCAGACTTGACGACGACGTAAATGAAACAAAAATAATTCTTGTTTATATTTCGTTGTTTTGTTGCCATGCACATCAACTGTACCTGACCTAGTTTCACGTGTAAAGCAATTTTTGGTTTGGATTGGTTGGCGCTTTCCCCCCCCCCCCCCCC
>CAXITT010000505.1:172708-196870 GCA_964033795.1 Lymnaea stagnalis | reverse complement strand
GATGAGGGTACTCTCGTGGTGGAGGTAGTAGCGTAGACAGACCCATAGGATGAGGGTACTCTCGTGGTGGAGGTAGTAGCGTAGACAGACCCATAGGATGAGGGTACTCTCGTGGTGGAGGTAGTAGCGTAGACAGACCCATAGGATGAGGGTACTCTCGTGGTGGAGGTAGTAGCGTAGACAAACCCATAGGATGAGAGTACTCTCGTGGTGGAGGTAGTAGCGTAGACAGACCCATAGGATGAGGGTACTCTCATGGTTGAGACGGGAAATAAACTTAATGGAACAAGGCCGAGTTGCAGTGAACGGGTCTGAATCAAGGGGACCTGTTACCCTCTGTTGTGAACTAGTTTGTTGTGAATGTTGGGTAGGGGGAGTCGTGAATCGTGAGAGGGTTTTGTGAGTTGTTGTTCGTGAAATCAGAGCGTGAAGTTAGTCCGTGGTGTGGAACGTTTGCGTAGGCTGAGTTGTTTGTGTGGTAATATAAAAATGGATGTGTGTTAGCTAGATGTCAGAGAAGAAAGTTAGAAGAGCAAGAGAAGAATTGTTAGTCGTCGAAAGTTGTCTGTTAAGAGTTAGCTGAGTAGCGATAGGAGCGAGTGGATAATTGATCCAGTTTTGTAAAGAATCTAATAAATATTATATATTGTTACACTGGACCTTGTGTTCTATTTGAGATATTCATACACCCTAGACAACGCAAGAGGGCCGTAACACTTCAAGTATAACAAAGGTCGTAACACCCTCCATACTATTCATATACTAGAGCTCTGTCAAGAACTTTAGTAGCTTTCAGAAGCTACCGTGCTGTCAAGGTACATAAAATATTTGTTACTCTCCATACTTTTCATTTATAAGAGCTCTGTCCGGAACTTCAGTAGCTTTCAGAAACGACCATGCTGTTAAAGTACATAAAATAATGGGTTGAACAATGGACAGTGTAACTCTCTTAGTGGGGTGGAGTATTGTGGACACAGTAAACATCCAATGTTTACTATAACGAGCTGGCGTTAATAAGTGATTGCGCAATGCTTTTTTAACCTTACCACTTAGCTGACCAATTTCAGAGTTGTCCACGTCACTGAAATCCACGGTGTTAGTCTTTCGGTACAAGACAGCTCTTCATTGAATTATTTTATAATTTCACGATTGACTTTGTTTGCCTTGGGGGGGGGGGGGGGTGGCCATCATGGAACGCGTGGCCTCAATATTCCTGCCCGGTGTTTATCCTAAAATATTGACCGGATGTGACGACCGAATGCGATCAAGTGTCCCATTGGTTGAGTCCTTACTTGGGGGAAATGAAGAGCCCCATCGCTATAACACTGGTGTACCCTGGAAGACCGTCCCTACTGCCCACAGCAGTTATGAGTGGCATTCAATTAGGGACGACGTGACGTGGCTTCCCTGAGAAACTATGAGTTACAGCGGTTCTCAGCCCTTTTATAATCTCTAAACTTCTTGAGTCACACAGCTCTCTTCTTGGATATCATTTAACATGTTTATTTTGTTGTTTTTCTTTTAATTCCTACAACAGAGTATGATTTGAACCAATTGATTGGTATTAGTGAGTGTTTACCTTGTCCACCGCACTAAATATTCACACCACTTTACCCTTGTCCTGTAATCTGTAATAATGGATTATCTAATGTCAATGATTAATATAGTATGTGTGTTGCCATGGAGACAATATTTATCTTAACAAGTGTACAAGTCACTTTAGTCTCGATATTGCTAATCAGTATCCCACAGAAGAATACGTCACAAAGAGTCATGCATGGCTTCTTCCGTTTTTCATAGATTATGTTTGTACAGCTGGGAAGGTGGGGGGGGGGGGTAATAATGGTGTGTAATATGGTTGACTGCGTCGGCGTGCCCAGAATACACGATGAGAATAACAAGTGAACATTCCTCAGCCTCTTGTGTCGATAGTTTAATCAATAAGGTACGTCACAAAGAGTCATGCATGGCTTCTTCCGTTTTTCATAGATTATGTTTGTACAGCTGGGAAGGTGGGGGGGGGGGGTAATAATGGTGTGTAATATGGTTGACTGCGTCGGCGTGCACAGAATACACGATGAGAATAACAAGTGCACATTCCTCAGCCTCTTGTGTCGATAGTTTAATCAATAAGGCTGGCTTTGGAGCCTACTGGAACCCATTCAAGTATAAAACTGCAATAAAGAGAAACCATTTGTACCTTCTTGGCCGAACCATGCGTAATACTTATTCTGTTTGGTTGTAAACAATACATGCGACAAAATCCCACAGAAGTTGGCCTGAAACATGCGGTTCAAAATAGTTTACTGTATTGAACTATGTTCCAAAATGCGTGTGTTAAACTTGACGATAAAAAACCTGTGTCATATTCCAATGATACAAACGAACGAATGCATCGTTTTTTTTAAATAAACTGTACCTGTGTCAACTCAGCTTTAAGCATTGCATTGGACCGGCTTAAATATGTATAGTTGTACACTGATGACTTTCAAAATCTTTATGGGCAGCATAACATTCTACAACGGCAGGAAACCAATCCATATATTCTACAACGTCAGTAAACCAATCCATACATTCTACAACGGTAGTAATACAATCCATACATTCTACAACAGCAGTAAACCGATCCATACATTCTACAACGGTAGTAATACAATCCATACATTCTACAACAGCAGTAAACCGATCCATACATTCTACAACGGTAGTAAACCAATCCATACATTCTACAACAGCAGTAAACCAATCCATACATTCTACAACGGTAGTAAACCAATCCATACATTCTACAACGGTAGTAAACCAATCCATACATTCTACAACGGTAGTAAACCAATCCATACAATCTACAACGGTAGTAAACCAATCCATACATTCTACAACAGCAGTAAACCAATCCATACATTCTACAACGGCAGTAATCCAATCCATACATTCTACAACAGCAGTAAACCAATCCATACATTCTACAACGGCAGTAATCCAATCCATACATTCTACAACAGCAGTAAACCAATCCATACATTCTACAACGGCAGAAACCAATCCATACATTCTACAACGGTAGTAATACAATCCATACATTCTACTCTGTGTTAATGTTCTTCAAAGTTACTTTCTTATGCCAAACTTGATGACTTTCTTTCTGTTTTAAGTCGGTAGTTAAAATCAATATGTAATTCAAAAGGTTCTTTAACTATAAATCTTAGAATATTGGCCGCGACAAATATTGATCGCAACAGCTCTCATGAGTCACCAGCCGACCTGGCTAAATTAATGTTGATGACAAATGATTACGGCTCGTGCCTCCAAAGAATCGCATGACCCTCTTCCCCCACCCCAGCCCTTGGGCTCTCATGGCTCCATCAAGTGTAGCCTCTTGTTGGGGCGTGGATGGGGTGCAAAAGGGGGGGGGGTGAGGGTCTGGTCCCTGGATTGTTTCCCCTCTTGTGTGATTAAGGATGGTTTGGAGACTATGGGCGCATTGTTCTATCAACAGGAATGAGTCAAGGGATTAGCGTGGTCACCGGTTTTTGTTTCATTGTCCCATTTGTGTAAACACGGGAAGGGTCTGGTTTGTTCTCCCTGTTGGAAGAGTTGCAGGATAGAACAGAGCTGATACGGAAATTTGAGCTGCAGGACTAGTGTCCCCCCCCCTCCCCTTCCACCTTTTTAAAATTCCAAACTAAACAAAAAAATCACTCAGGTGTCCCCTAGGATCAGACTTAATCTTTTTTAAGTTTCCTGTTATAATTTGTATGCATAAAACTGGGTGGCCCCTAGGCCCCTACCATTCAGACTCTCATTCTTCGTCTGCCGAGGCGACACTAACCCTAGTTACGCTTCTTGGGGAAAAAAAAGGGGGGGGGGGATATTTANATTTGAGCTGCAGGACTAGTGTCCCCCCCCCTCCCCTTCCACCTTTTTAAAATTCCAAACTAAACAAAAAAATCACTCAGGTGTCCCCTAGGATCAGACTTAATCTTTTTTAAGTTTCCTGTTATAATTTGTATGCATAAAACTGGGTGGCCCCTAGGCCCCTACCATTCAGACTCTCATTCTTCGTCTGCCGAGGCGACACTAACCCTAGTTACGCTTCTTGGGGAAAAAAAAGGGGGGGGGGGGATATTTAGATGTTTACTATTGGTATCATGATGAAAAAATTATTTTGAGTTCCCCCGTCACTTCATTTCAAATAGCAAGTGCTGAACCACCATAATACCATGTGTATTACAATGGTTTATCAAATCCCACTACTAGCCAAATAATGCTCTCTTGTTGCACACTATCCCAAAAAATAGATCTTCTCCCAGGTGCACGTTTCGTGTCTTGTTGTGTAGAAATTCCTCAAATCCGTCAAGTTTCGTTTCGTGTCTTGTTGTGTAGAAATTCCTCAAATCTGTCAAATTTCGTTTCGTGTCTTTTTGTGTAGAAATTCCTCAAATCTGCCAAGTTTTGTTTCGTGTTCTTCTTTAACAATATGTCAGTTTTTACATCCACGTCTCGATTCATCCAAAAACGTAAGTTCATAACCAGACCACGTGACCATATTTTACCCATTCCTACCTTCGACCTTTGTTTTTTCTGGAGACGCCGCCGAGGTCTGAAAATATGAACGGTCTTGGAATTCTTTCTACATGCCGGTACGCCTAGCGAGGCCCTAGCCCATCTTTTCCATGGTGCGCCTAGCGAGGCCTTGGCCCATCTTTTCCTTGGTACGCCTAGCCAGGCCCTGGCCCATCTATTCCGTGTTACGCCTAGCCAGGCCCTAGCCCATCTTTTCCGTGGTACGCCTAGCGAGGCCCTAGCCCATCTTTTCCGTGGTACGCCTAGCGAGGCCCTAGCCCATCTTTTCCGTGGTACGCCTAGCGAGGCCCTAGCCCATCTTTTCCGTGGTACGCCTAGCGAGGCCCTAGCCCATCTTTTCCGTGGTACGCCTAGCCAGGCCCTAGCCCATCTTTTCCGTGGTACTTTTAGCCAGGCCCTAGCTCATCTTTTCCGTGGTACTGCCTAGCCAGGCCCTAGCCCATCTTTTCCTTGGTACGCCTAGCCAGGCCCTAGCCCATCTTTTCCGTGGTACAGCCTAGCCAGGCCCTAGCCCATCTTTTCCGTGGTACGCCTAGCCAGGCCCTAGCCCATCTTTTCCGTGGTACGCCTAGCCAGGCCCTAGCCCATCTTTTCCGTGTTACTGCCTAGCCAGGCCCTAGCCCATCTTTTCCGTGGTACGCCTAGCCAGGCCCTAGCCCATCTTTTCCTTGGTACGCCCGTGTTTGTCGCTCTCATTATTCAGATAAATCTTGTACTGTTTTATATCAAGAAGAAGTTTTCTTCCCCGGTACCAGTAGTGAACATTGCAGTGTTTGGACATGCGTGGGTGTGGGTCTTGGTTTGTGGGAGGGACGGTGGTGGTGGGGAGAAAGAAAACTAACAGAGTAGCCCGTGGTTATGTAGCCCCGAGACCGACCGACCGCACCACACCGTCTGATATCGGTGGCGTGATTGTGTGTGCCGCAGTAGTAGCAGTGGGATGCGATACGATTCCCCCGGGGACTCGGCAACATCAAATGCGAGGATTTGTAGAGTGGGAGGTGACCATGTCAACAGATTTTGTGGACCGTTGGCCACAGAATGTCAACAAACATGAAATTCAAATAATATTGCCCTTGACCGTGATTGTTGCCCTTGACCTCCATCGAAAATTGTTTGGAAATAAAAGGTAATATTGAAGCAGTGGCGTTTTAAGACCATCACTACCGGGAATTTCAAATAAATAAACTAATTATTTGTTGTACAGATTATAGCAAATTTTAATTTGCTATAGCAAATTTTAATTTGCATCATTCAAAGCATGTCTGATACTCACTGATCGAAGGGAAAGTAGATTATTTTTTTTTTAAATTAGTCACGGGAAATTGTTTCTCTATGTTTTTATAAACACCATGGTCTTTTGGAACATAACATTCACTGAATGGTAAGTGACAGTCACTGAAAGGAACATGACAATCACCGAATAGAACATGGCATTTACTGAATGTAACATGACATTCACTGAATGGAACATGACATTCATGAAACTTCAGAAACTTACAAGTCATTAAATTAGACATAACATTCATAAAATGGAACATAACATTCATTAAATTGAACGTAACATTCACTGAATGGAACATATCATTCACTGAATGGAACATAACATTCACTGAATCGAACATAACATTCACTGAATGGAGCATAACATTCTCTGAATGGAACAAAACATTCACTGAATGGAACATAACATTCACTGAATGGAACATAACATTCACTGAATGGAACATAACATTCACTGAATGGAACATAACATTCACTGAATGGAACATAACATTCACTGAGCTGAACATTACATTCACTGAGCTGAACATAACATTCACTGAGCTGAACATAACATTCACTGAACTGAACATAACATTCACTGAATGGAACATAACCTTCACTTAATTTATAATTGTTAGCAAGGCATATGCTCTTCAATCGTGTGGTCTGTGTACAAATTGGCTGATGGCGTGTACTGATAGCGCTTTCTTTAATCCAACTCTATTCAGTGGCGATCGTTCAAGTTTTGAGAGCATTAATCACCTGATCTCGTATTGACTGTTTCTGGTTGACTTCCTACCGTCTGCTGAAAGTCGCCTAGAGTTACTGTTTGGGCCACTTCCTACGTATGCTGAAAGTCGCCTAGAGTTACTGTTTGTGCCACTTCCTACCGTCTGCTGAAAGTCGCCCAGAGTTACTGTTTGTGCCACTTCCTACCGTCTGCTGAAAGTCGCATAGTTTTTGTTTGTGCCATGAGTAGCCCACTTACCCGCCTAACCAATGTTAACACGAAGTGAATGTCAGAGCCCCGGCCACGTAATGGAACAAACGTGTTTACTGTGAGTTTAGCCGTGTCATTATGTAACGTTTCCTGTAAGACTTGATGGTCCTCTTTTGTTGATATCAGAGCGTAACCAAGGGAAAAATTGTCTCAAAACTTGAAACGGTGGAGGAAATGGCTGCGCTACTCTCTATCACAAATGTCTACACGTTTTTGGTGACGTTCTACTCGGGAAACACAAATGTATTTCAAAGTAAAACCTATTTCAACTTTCAGGAATTTTATTTATTCCTAGAAAATGCACTTCAACGGGATATTTTTCTCGCCTTTACCTTATAAATTAATAAATGATGGTAAAGATATGATATCTTCCAGGGCATGGGTATCAGTGAGCAAAGTACATGCCACTAAGAGCTGACACGAGTACTTATATCGTGATGGGTATCATTGTGTAAAGTACATGCCACTTAGGTCTGACAGGAGCACTGGTATCTGTGACACCTGAAGCGATGGATTCTAATTTGAGGCTTTGTTCAATTGTCAAAAAAAAACGTATCTCTCAGTCCCCCCCCCCTTCTCTCTCTCGCTCTCTCCCTCTCTCTCTCTCTCTCTCTCTCTCTCTCTCCCTCTCTCTGTATGTCTGGCATACACATTTTGTCTTTTTCCTCCACCTATATTCCTTTTCTGTCTGCCCCATTACTGTTTTCAATAAAATAGAAATTGTTTGGCCCTTTAAAAAAAGATTTCATGTTCACCAAAACAATATTTTACCCTGAAAACTATGCTCTGGCCTCTAAAATATATCCACGGGCCTCTAAAAATATATCCACGGGCCTCTAAAAAATATATCCACGGGCCTCTAAAAATATATCCACGGGCCTCTAAAAATATATCCACGGGCCTCTAAAAGTATATCCACGGGCCTCTAAAAATATATCCACGGGCGTCTAAACCTGTTCATTGACTCCTAAAATGTTCAAGGATCCTGACACATATCCACGGAGTCTTATTATCCATGTACGAACCCCTTCAACATTGCGAATGACAACCTGAGTGGCATATCCTGACTAAGAACCCCTTTAACATGTCAAAGGACACCCTGAGTGGCATATCCTGACTAAGTACCCCAAGCTAATCATTTTTTTACAACCCCAAATCCACTGCGGTTTCCTTGAAAGGTCATATTCTCTCACACACCTCACTGAGTAGCAGCTGTAGTCTCACGGGACTAATCTCAACACCGGCACGTCCACCTTGTGGCAGCTGGAGGGATCAGCCGTGGAATCTAAATGCCCGTAGGCAGCACCGGACCAGATGACTGGAAATATTTCCCGGCCGTGCTTCCAACAGTTCTCTCTGGAGATGGTCATCTTATTAAGCGCCAAGCCAATTATTTCACAGAAACAGCCCACAGCTGTGGCGAATTCTGGGTACTGGCTCCTGGATGCCTGTACAATGTCTCGTAGAGAACTATCCACATGAGATGGATAACATGTAGTTATAGCGTTCTAAAGTATTTCCTTACTGTAACTCTACAAACGTACGGAGAAAACCGGATTATTCATAGATAAAGTCTAATAGCGCCCGTAAAGTGCTGATGCCTTGAAGAAACTTAAACATTTGTCATTGTCTGTCAGTGGGTTCTGTGTGGGTGGATGGGGTCTGTGGGGGTGGATGGGATATGTGTGGGTGGATGGGGTCTGTGGGGGTGGATGGGATATGTGTGGATGGATGGCATATGTGGAGTGAATGGGATCTGTTAGAATGTATAGGGTCTGTTGGGATGTATGGGGTATGTGGGATTTATATGAGATCTGTGTGGATGTATGGGGTATGTGTGGATGCATGGGGTCTGTGAGGTGTATGGGGAATGTGGGAGTTAATGGGTTTGTCGGGATTCATAAGGAAGGGAGTTGTTGATTGAATCTAAATTGGTTGAAGATGTAGCTTGGCTTTGTGAACCTGTGATTGGGAGAGAGTAACCAGGAAAGAATCGATTAGCAGGAGGCTTTCGCTCTAGTTGATTCGATTACCTATTAGCGTAATTGGAGTGCTCCGAGCCAGGGTACTTTATTTCCTAAACCCTAATCGAGTTTTCCAAGTCCTTCGTGTTTGTGATTATTGGTGAATTGCATCAGAGGCTTTGAAAGCGATTCTTGTAACTATAGGACACAACGTAAACTCAATGGTTAACTTACTTTTAAACTCATTGCTTTCCACAGTTTGTCTAAGATAGTTTATAGCGTTTATTCAAGTATAACATTATACATTTCAAATAGTCAATTTTATATATATATATATATATATGCAAAATTTACTTTTAAAAAGATTGGTCCCTACGCTTAGTGTGTAATTATGTAAGTGTATCTCTGCGGCATGTTTGTATGTAGTTAATATACTTATGAGATGATACTTGTCAACACGGATAACAATGGAGCTGGGGAGACAGATACTTATCTCTAGAACTCCGGATATTGTCCCGAGTTGTCATCCATCGCAGATCAGTCAAGTTCTAAACAACGGCGTCTCTAAATTAACTAGACTTGAACTTTTAAATCTTGAATCGATTTGATCTTACGACATTAGACCAGACCGATTCTCTGACCCAATTCTTCTAAATAAATCTAGATTCTCAAGTCCAATTCTTCTACATAAATCTAGATTCTCAAATCCAATTCTTCGACATCAATCTAGATTCTCAAATATCAAATCCAATTCTTCTACATCATACTAGATTCTCAGACCCAATTCTTCTACATCACCCAAAATTATCAGACCCATTCTTCTACATCAATCAAGATTATCAGACCCATTCTTCTACATCAATCAAGATTCTCAGACCCATTCTTGTACATCAATCAAGATTATCAGACCCATTCTTCTACATCAATCAAGATTCTCAGACCCATTCTTCTACTTCAATCAAGATTCTTCTACATTGTTCAAGATTCTCAAACCCAAATCTTCTATCCCACACACTATCCTCAGACCCAAATCTTCTATCCCACACACTATCCTCAGACCCAATTTTTCTATATCACACACTATCCTCAGACCCAATTCTTCTATACCACACAATATTCTCAAACCTAATTCTTCTACATCACACAAGATTCTCAGACCAATTCTTCAACATCAGGGGTGGGCAAACTGCGGGCCGCATGTGGCCCGGCAACTGATGTTATGCGGCCCTCGAAGGTATTTAGAAATTTAAACAAATTAATTCCTTTTTTAATTGATTTGAATGTCACAGAATGTCATGTACCATTAAGATTGTTTTAACATTTTTTGATCACATTTCTTTCTAGTTTTCTATTTTTTAAACAGTCCTTGACTTTTGTCATGTAATGCGAACATGGGAATTTACCCATTTTAATATAGAGAATTGATTACCGACATGTAAAAATTGGACATAATATACATGCGGCCCCCCAATAGCTTTACATTTGCCAATGTGCCTCTTCGCTCTAAGAGTTTGCCCACCCCTGTTCTACATCATACTAGATTCTCGGATCCAATTTTTCTACATCATACTAAATCCTTAGGCACCAATCTGTTTCCTACTCAATACCGAAGTTTATCTACTTAGCCACTTTGATGGATACCCCAGAACTTTCTAGAGAGAACTTGCACGTGATGAAATGATCAGGCAGTGTATTCATCGTGATAGTGTGATTGTCGTTATGGTCCATTTGTGTCCTGGTGTTAGTCCGGGGGTGTTAGCTAAGTCACGAGTACGCACGGTATGCAAGGAATGTGACAGTTTTGGCGATATGCGGCCTACATGTTTCTGTGGAGGGCAGTCGCACAGTGGCCCCAGGCAACGGGGATCTTTATTAACTCGCCGGTGGTAGGGGGTGTTCAAGAATTAACTCGCCGGTGGTAGGGGGAGTTCAAGAATTAACTCGTAGGGGGTGCTCAACAATTAACTCGCCGGTAGGAGGGGGTGTTCAAGAATTAACTCGCCGGTGGTAGGGGATATATTTGTAAAAAAAGTGAGTTGTCTATTTCATATATAAGACTGAATTGAATCCATAGCATATTTCCCAAGAATCTGTTTAGAGTGTGTCCACTCACTGAATGGCTGTTTGAAATAATTTATTATACATTTCTTGTGTTCAAATTGTTTTATTTTTTAGCTGAAAATGTACAATGCAATAAAAAAATATTTCCATTTATTTGGATCAATAAAAGAATCGTATCTTATCTTTTATAGGATATATCCATATTTTCCCATATGTTGTATTCAGTGACTGGTTCAAAGAAAGTTAAAGCACAGATTGTTGTCTTCAGTGACTAGCTCAAAGAGTATGGACACAATTGACGATTTTCTTGTGCATGCAATTGTTGAGAAACAATTGTTTAGAAATAATCGCACACTGTGGATTACAAATCTTTTACTTCCTTGTTTTCCCACTCAATAGCCCTTACAAAATGGCTGCCTGTCCAGCTGTTGGCCAGATAACACTTCCTGTTTGTTTTTAATACCGCAATATTTCATTTAATCCCAGAATATCACCCGCCCCCCCCCCCCTCCTCTCAGCCACCAGTCTCCAGTACACCACTCCAACAGCTATTGCCGGAACTATTGTTTTCCCACTCAATAGCCCTTACAAAATGGCTGCCTGTCCAGCTTTTGGCCAGATAACACTTCCTGTTTGTTTTTAATCCCGCAATATTTCATTTAATCCCAGAATATCCCCCGCCCCCCCCCCCCTCCTCTCAGCCACCAGTCTCCAGTACACCACTCCAACAGCTATTGCCGGAACTAGCCACCGGCAGCATAGAAGTAGGATTGATCACGTGAACAATACCGAACAGGGGTCGATGGCATTCCTGGGCAATTTAGCCCGCCATTGATTGGTTTCTGGTGTGGCATTTAATCAAGCGCTAATCACCGGCCTCCCATTGACCTACTGCGGTAGTTGAAATGAGCCGTCTCTAGCAGAACCCGTGATATCACGATCAGCATTCTTGAGACTGATTCCTTATCTCTATTAAAGACCATGTTTATATTGAACCGCATTGTGGCGACTTCTTTGATTAACAAATCCAATTTTACGAGGTATTTAGGGCATGTTATCAGTACATAGATATGTTTGCATAAATAATCGACTGCTGTGGCTTAAGCTTCGTATTATTATTGATTGAAAAGAGGTGACCCCTTTGGTATATCTACATTGGAGAGGGGGCATGCGCTGATTTAGAAATAGTTTTCTTCTTCATTCCACCGAGCATCTCCCACACGACACTTAGTTTCGGCAGAGAAACCTCCAGGAAAATGTCACCAAAATTGAGTCTCTTATTATTTTTAAGACAATCAAAAGGATGCCAATAATACCAAGGTTAAAGTTGTCTAGAGGCTGGGAAAATAAATAATATTAAGATGTAATGAAATAAATGGAACTGCTAATGACTAGAGAAAGGGGTCTTATTAATTTGCTATTTGGCATATTGCGTTGAAGGTGCGGTGCGAATCTGTTGTTGTGATGTTGGGAGTGTTTTGTTAGGGGGGTGGGGTGGGTTAGCTGTTGCCTAAGACATGGCACCACATTTTGAAGACTTCAAACTTAAAACCAAATCTTTATTTTTTATCTATTCCAGTTTTTGAGAAGAAAGATAAAATTGTCTTGGTGATGGACTACGCCCAAGGAGGGGAGCTGTACGACTATCTCAACAAGATGGGAAAGCTGAGTGAGGTGGAGGCCAGGAGGATCTTCAGACAGATTGTGTCAGCCATGCATTATTGCCATGAGGTAAACGCTGATGTCTGTAACTGCTCTCCTCTACTTGTTGGTGTTGCAAGGATACTGCTCTCCTATACTTACTGGTGTTGTAAGGAAACTCATCTCTTTTTTTTGGGATGGTTGAAATTAACATCTAAATCTCATGTAAACAAAAATAACTGAATATTTTACTTGCAATTTTTAATCTGGGCATTAATGTTCACTGATATTGGTTTGTTCACAGAACGGAATCGTCCACAGAGATTTAAAACTTGAAAACATCATCCTGGACGATGAAGGCAATGTTAAGGTAAGTTATGGACTGGGGG
The DNA here is from genome assembly GCA_964033795.1 of Lymnaea stagnalis. Lineage (NCBI taxonomy): Eukaryota > Metazoa > Mollusca > Gastropoda > Lymnaeidae > Lymnaea > Lymnaea stagnalis. The sequence continues at coordinate 183,962 of CAXITT010000505.1, read as the reverse complement.
GTAACTGTTTGGGGAAATATTCAATAATACGCCTTGCTTTAATACTCCTGTTTTATACACTGTGGGTAGGGTGGCACTGGGGAAATATTCAATAATACGCCTTGCTTTAATACTCCTGTTTTATATACTGTGGGTAGGGTGGCACATGGGCATGTCGGCACTTTTTAGAATAGTATTGGCACAATTGCAGATGACACTATATATAACATATGTAAATTGCTTTTTTCTGGTTATACAAATAGAAACCTGTTTCGTATGGCCCAACCACTGATAAGCCTCACGTTCATGTTTCAAAAGTTAACACTGTCAGATAGTACAAGGTTGCTTTTTTTTTAAATTGTAACGGCTAAAACGCTCTCTTTGTCCACAGATTGCAGATTTCGGACTGTCCAACTATTACAGTCTCAACAATACCTTGAAGACATTCTGCGGCAGCCCCCTGTACGCTTCGCCTGAGATCGTCAATGGACGACCTTATCATGGCCCTGAGGTCAGTCATGAATGAACACAGGCAGAAAGTATTTGGCATTAGCTAAATCCTATGCCATCATATTTTTATTTTTATTACAAATGGACGTGTTACCCAATCTTCTAGTTATGACGTGTATCAAATGGTATCTTATGTCTTCAGGCAATTTGTTGCCGTCAGTCTCTGCACTACTTGTCGTTACTGTCTGTTCTGTTACAGTGAATGTTACCATTAGGTCTTATTAAGGTGAATTTGAGAACAACCAACAAAAAAAAACATGAAATAAAAACAGGTTTTCTCAGCCTTTATAAATTGAGTAATAACGCCCACGGCATAGAGAACATGAGTCCTCACCTAGTTGCCCACGGCATAGAGAACATGAGTCCTCACCTAGTCGCCCACGGCATAGAGAACATGAGTCCTCACCTAGTTGCCCACGGCATAGAGAACATGAGTCCTCACCTAGTCGCCCATGGCATAGAGAACATGAGTCCTCACCTAGTCGCCCACGGCATAGAGAACATGAGTCCTCACCTAGTCGCCCACGGCATAGAGAACATGAGTCCTCACCTAGTCGCCCACGGCATAGAGAACATGAGTCCTCACCTAGTCGCCCACGGCATAGAGAACATGAGTCCTCACCTAGTCGCCCACGGCATAGAGAACATGAGTCCTCACCTAGTCGCCCACGGCATAGAGAACATGAGTCCTCACCTAGTCGCCCACGGCATAGAGAACATGAGTCCTCACCTAGTTGCCCATAGCAATGAGAACATGAGTCCTCACCTAGTCGCCCATGGCAATGAGAACATGAGTCCTCACATAGTCGCCCATGGCAATGAGAACATGAGTCCTCACCTAGTCGCCCATGGCAATGAGAACATGAGTCCTCACCTAGTCGCCCATGGCAATGAGAACATGAGTCCTCACCTAGTCGCCCATGGCAATGAGATCATAAGTCCTCAATGAGGAAAGTATCTACTTTTAACCTCCGTGTAAGCTATCATGCTATCGCCATCAAATTTCACATAACAAAGGCTTTTCTCTCATCATTTGTTTCCTGTTTTGTGTGATTGACAAGGCTGTTGGACCCCAACCCCAAAAAAGCTTTTCGTGTCTGTGATTAGCCCCTGGAGCCCCAGTGACTCAGCAGCCCACGGTCTGACGCGGGCAGGTATCATTGTCATCTAAGATAAAAGAGTTAGAGCCTAATCCTTGCCCCTGGTCTCCATCTGCAATAAGTGATTTACCTTTCACTGAAATTAAAGACTGCTCTGCAGTGATGAAAGAAAATGTCAGACATGGGGAGGAGACCGTTCGTTCCTTTCACGTGTATTTGATCTAGGAGGTCGTATGGTTTTTCCTGGTAAGGTATCACGTGATGTAGATTGTGAATCTGCAGACGTTGACAGGAAACCAACGTCAGATTTTGTAATTTAAAAAAATATATTTTAAATGTCTTTCAGAGAATATATTTATAGTTAGTCACGCTGTATACCTCGAGAGATGCCATTAACATTTGGCTTAACTTCGACATTTCTGGACACATTTAGTACCGTTTAACATTACGTCAAACCGCCACACTTCTATGCACATTTAGTGCTCATTAACAGTTGGTTAAGCCGCGACATTTCTAGACACATTATGCACCCGTTAGCACGTTGGTTAAATGACGGCACTTGCTAGGCACATTAAGTACAAGTACCCATTGCGAAGCCCGCACTCTCTTAACTTTGGAAATGACAGTCCATAAACCTGGACGCACGTGCTCGTCACATTATTCCTTATGATTGGATATAGAAGTGATTGAATGGGCAAGGTAAAATAACCCTAATGCACTTGGATCGCCCGGTAGCTCAATCATTTTTAGTTGAAAATAAAGGTTTGATTTCTGTCTAGACGAGTACAAACGCATGATTATGATCTCAATACAATAGGTTTAGCTTTGTGGTAGGTGCAATGCATTTCCTCTCAGTCGTAGTTAGCTCTTCATTGGCACCTTGTGTTATTGGGGTTGGAGGCTTTCTTTAAAGAGCAACACGGTATTTTGGACCTTTTTTTTTTTTTTACCCCTGCCCCTCGAAAAAGAATGGTCAAAAAATTGTGACACAATTGCGACTGTTGTCGTAGATCGTCACAATCTCGTGACGTTGTTTATGGGTGTTCCCCTACCTCCGTTGCCCACCATTGACTATCAACAGCCGGTCAACAGACCGATGGACATGGTCAATAAAAAAAAAAAAAAAAGCTTTTAAAGAAACCGTTATTCAAGTTTATAAATGCCATGCATACATTGGTCTAGAGAACATTTGTTGGGATTAGGTCTGACGGTGGGGAGGGGTGCATGTAAAATATTGGCATGATAACATCCACTGTTTCAAGTTTGTTGAGAATGGCCGCTTGGGATCCGTGTTGTTAGTATTCCTGAAATGGACATCCTTGAAAAACGAAAAAAAGTCAGTTCAAATAATATGCTGCCTTGGCCGGTGGCTAAGAATAGATTTGACATGAAATGTCATCCTTGGTTGATTTGTGACACCTGTCATCCAAGGTTAATATACTAAATCAGAACTTGCAGTCCAGTGGTGATGCTAACGGATTAGTTGCCCTCTAGACACATTTTGCTTTCAATATGATTGACCTATTGCCTTGACCCTCTACTGGTCACTGGACTTTATTCTGCACACATGGACTGTATATTGTCTGTTAAGATATGTACATGCATTACAAGAGGCTTTGTCTTTCCAGTGGATGTCTAAACAATGGAGGGCATCCTATAAACTCTAAATTAATTACCCCTTGCCTGGTGGTTTACCATACTGGTAGATATCTGGTCTACTATTTATTTAATATGGCTGACCATGCCAGGAAGATTTCTGGTCACTTTGCTGTTACCTTAAGCCTACTATGTTAATATGGCTGACCATGCCAGGAAGATTTCTGGTCACTTTGGTGTTACCTTAAGCCTACTATGTTAATATGGCTGACCATGCCAGGAAGATTTCTGGTCACTTTGATGTTACCTTAAGCCTACTATGTTAATATGGCTGACCATGCCAGGAAGATTTCTGGTCACTTTGGTGTTACCTTAAGCCTACTATGTTAATATGGTTGACCATGCCAGGAAGATTTCTGGTCACTTTGGTGTTACCTTAAGCCTACTATGTTAATATGGCTGACCATGCCAGGAAGATTTCTGGTCACTTTGGTGTTACCTTAAGCCTACTATGTTAATATGGCTGACCATTTGTCTTGACTTTCCAGGTGGATGTATGGTCGCTAGGTGTTATCCTCTACACACTGGTCTATGGCGCCATGCCCTTTGAATCCAACGACTTGGTGAACCTCAAAAGACAGATCTCAGAAGGGGAGTACACACAGCCTTCCAATCAGTCAGGTGAGTCATGCCTTTTACGTACACAATCATGCAAGCGACCTTTGGGTGAACAACTGGATAACCGTGGGAAAAAAAAAAAAAAATTTAATAATTTTTTTTTTAAAATTGAGCACCAGCATTGTCTGGATTAGTTTGTTGACCAGTATGTCATTTTCAATCATGCTTTTAAGTACACTATTGTGAGCAGTACTTCGTTAAATAAATGTGTATAGACCCAGCGGAATGCAGTGGTACTTGATGCAGGGTCTGTTAAATTTGAAACATGATTCACCTGAATTACATCAATCTGGATTAGGTTTCTCTGAAGATCAACTCGATAAAAAGATGTCACTCGTAACTGTACCGTAACTGTACCGTTGTCTTGTGTCAGCAATACTTTATTGGACAAATCATGCACGTCTCTCTGTATGGTTGCACCCCCCCCTTTTTCCACACACACACACACACGTCTCAAGCTAATGTCAAGGATTATTACCTCTCTAACAGTGCTTCATAAAATGACTAACCGGATGTGGGTTTCCTGTCTTTTGTTACAGATATGTTCTCTGTTTATAGTGGCTCTCTCGTGGTTCTTGCGTGGCCCTTCGTTCTATTTTTAGCCACCACTTCCTTAGCTGCGAGGGATCCCCGTGTGGTCCTGATCGATCTACTGCTTAACATTCACTTTAATTGCGATCCTGATGATTTCATGATGAAATCGATGATTTCTGCCAATAAACTAGGACCTCTCCCAAATAACAAGTTTGTCTAATTGAAGGTCACGATGACTTGTCAGCAGTAGGGCTAGTAGTAGCAAAATTACGCCTGTGACGTTTCCATGTACTAAGTAGTTGACTTTCCTATGTTTGTTTTTTTGGATGATGATAATGGGACCATCAGTAGGAATTAGTTCGACAATGAATCTTGTTTGGAATGACCGTGGCACCATGTCATGTTGAGTTCAATGGTGTTTTCCAGTCCTTACAGATTCAAGTATTCCTTAAAATCATGATGGTTTGAAGGCTCTTCCCAATCAATGATTGGAACCGTCAATTTTTGTTGTATACAGGTATATTTTTGCCAGCTAGGGTAGATACAGGTATAGAGTTGGCAGCGAGGGTAGATACAGGTATAGAGTTGGCAGCGAGGGTAGATACAGGTATAGAGTTGGCAGCGAGGGTAGATACAGGTATAGAGTTGGCAGCGAGGGTAGATACAGGTATAGAGTTGGCAGCGCTGCAGACAAATAATATCTTGAGCAAAAACAACGTTCAGATAAAAGTTGTAGGAGCATACTTTGAAATTTTCATTTTTAAGAGTTTAAAGATGTAAAATTCCATTTTAGGCGGTAGGCGCTAATAAAAGAACGGTAGGCGCTAATAAAAGAGCGGTAGGCGCTATAAAAGAACGGTAGGCTCTAATGAAAGAACGGTAGGCGCTAATGAAAGAACGGTAGGCGCTAATAAAAGAACCGTAGGCGCTAATAAAAGAACCGTAGGCGCTAATGAAAGAACGTTAGGCGCTAATGAAAGAGCGGTAGGCGCTAATAAAAGAACGGTAGGTGCTAATAAAAGAACGGTAGGCGCTAATAAAAGAACAGCGGGTCGGATTTAGCATTACATTTTATTTATTTTTTCATTTGTATTTTTATTTTATTTTTTGCAATATTAGAGTTAGTTGTACTTAGGTATAAGATAGCGGTTGTCGTATCATGTCTTTCTCCAAAAGTCTCCATCTCCTGCACAATTTGGGAAGCCCTGGATCAGTCTTGATAGGCGTGACAACTTATCCCCCCTAAAGTCTGCAGCAGACTTTGGCGTAAGACGCGGGTCTTAGCTTGGTCTGAATAAATCTGATGTAGATATGGAGATGAGGACTTAGGGTTATTTGTTTGTCAGCTTCATGTCGCCACAAATCGTGTGAAATCATGGCTGATCTGTGACGTAAGATTGCATGCCGTTAGAGACATTCAGATTGAATTATTGGCTGGCCTGTGAAACAGCAAATTAAGTGTCGAGGATTGTCTGTCAGTGTTGTCCAATCAACTGTTGACTGTAAGTCTTGTACAATCAACTTTTGGCTGTCAGTCTTATACAATCAACTGTTGGCTGTCAGTCTTATACAATCAACTGTTGTCTCTCTGCGAAGGTTGGCTGTCAGTCTTGTACAATCAACTGTTGGCTGTCAGTCTTATACAATTAACTGTTGGCTGTCAGTCTTATACAATCAACTGTTGTCTCTCTGCGAGGATTGGCTGTCAGTCTTGTACAATCGACTGTTGGCTGTCAGTCTTGTACAATCAACTGTTGTCTCTGCGAGGATTGGCTGTCAGTCTTGTACAATCGACTGTTGGCTGTCAGTCTTGTACAATCGACTGTTGTCTCTCTGCGAGGATTGGTTGTTAGTCTTGTACAATCGACTGCTGGCTGTCAGTCTAGTACAATCGACTGTTGACTGTCAGTCTTGTACAATCCCGACTGTTGGCTGTCAGGGTTGTACAATCCCGATTGTTGGCTGTCAGGGTTGTACAATCCCGATTGTTGGCTGTCAACGTTGTACAATCCCGACTGTTGGCTGTCAGTGTTGTACAATCCAGATTGTTGTCTCTCAATCTTGTAATCTACATCTTTTTTGTTTCCTTTGTAATACATTTCACCTCATCTCCCCCACCCCACCCCCTTTTCTGTCTTTCTTCCTGGCGTCCATAATACCACACGTAGGGGTTGGGCTCAAAATATAACATATGTCTCATGTTATAGATAGCTCTGTCAGGTAGAGCTGTTGAATGACTGGCCTGCGGCCAAGGATTATGATGTAATCAAGTGGACAGTAAACATGAAATCAAGTATTCCCAGCCTTCAGCCATGAGGTGGAGAAATGACAGGGGACTGCAGTTGACTGATGGCGTAACATATTCGAATAAACATGGATTCATTTCAATTCACCCGACTCCGGTTTTCATGATGAAAACTGTTGCTTTTTAAATGTTATATTATTTCGTGAAGTGGAGCCTATGACGTGACGCCATCTACCAGAAGCGTCCATGCTGTTCTCATATCCGTTGTGGCTGCGTTAGAAGGACCCCGGCCAATCATCATATTCAGCTGTTTATGTTTGCTTTGTTTAAAGATACATTCTTCAGACATTAACCCTTCGTACATCTTTCGGCAAAACCGATGCAAACTACCCCAAATAGGGTACACATATCCTGGGTGTCATGAGAGCTCAATGGACACAATAACATGCTATAAAAGCATGTTTCTTGTGAGGACAGAAAGCCGTGTTCTGGCACCACTGCATCTGGCCAGTAGGATATAGTAGGCCGACTAATTTTAATAGAGAAACCTACCCAGTAGATATATGTTGTCTTTAGTGGTGGCTCGGCAGCTATGCATAAACTCCAGTCTCGTCTTTAAGTGCCTCTGGTTATGTTACGGATTTTATCACATTGATTTTATCATATTGATTTTGTCACATTGATGTTACACTTCCCCGACTCAACCGACTCAATAAACAGTTTTGATTTTATATAGTCTATGATTTCTCCCTACAAATAAAGTTGGTAACGTGGACATCAACATAGTGTATGTTGGGGTATAAGCTAAAACGGAGTCCCACCCCGTCAGCATTTCATGTCGTCATATTGCAGTGATGACTCTGAGATTTATCCTTAAAACATTGCGTTATTTTTCAAATGTTACCTTGACACCGAAAGTCCTTGATTAGATAGAGTTACTTGGTGGCTCAGTGGGTCAAGGTCGACACAATTAGTGATGGATGGGTTCATGCAACAGACAGGTTGAGTCGTCCTGTACTTTTATGTGGCCCGTGGTCATCAAGGGGGACTATTTAGGTCGTTTTGACCTAGCATAAAAATACCGTGATAGGTTTATGTCAGCAATCCCCCCACCCCCACCCTTTGTCCCCCTCTCATACACTTTACACACATTTTTTAGAAATATGTCTCATTTAAATCTAAGCTGTCGACTTTGTTCTTACTCCCCTTCTTCCCTGTAACATCAACCTATGTGTATGTTCTCTATAACAACCTATGTGTATGTTCTCTGTAACATCCTATGTGTATGTTCTCTGTAACAACAACCTATGTGTATGTTCTCTGTAACAATCTATGTGTATGTTCTCTGTAACAACCTATGTGTATGTTCTCTGTAACATCAACCTATGTGTATGTTCTCTGTAACAACAACCTATGTGTATGTTCTCTGTAACAACAACCTATGTGTATGTTCTCTGTAACATCAACCTATGTGTATGTTCTCTGTAACATCAACCTATGTGTATGTTCTCTGTAACATCAACATATGTGTATATTCTCTGTAACATCAACCTATGTGTATGTTCTCTGTAACATCAACCTATGTGTATGTTCTCTGTAACATCAACCTATGTTATGTTCTCTGTAACATCAACCTATGTGTATGTTCTCTGTAACATCAACCTATGTGTATGTTCTCTGTAACATCAACCTATGTGTATGTTCTCTGTAACATCAACCTGTGTGTATGTTCTCTGTAACATCAACCTGTGTGTATGTTCTCTGTAACATCAACCTATGTGTATGTTCTCTGTAACATCAACCTATGTGTATGTTCTCTGTAACATCAACCTATGTGTATGTTCTCTGTAACATCAACCTATGTGTATGTTCTTTCTCTGTGACAGTAAACCTATGAGTATGTTCTCTGTCACAGTAAACCTATGCGTATGTTCAATTGTAAATCTTAGTAGAAGCTGGAACAAAAGGTTGGCGGAGTGTGTACGTAAAAGGAAGGAGGCACGGACCGAAGCTGGAAAATTGAAGACGGCAGCAGCTCGAGCTGCCTTCAACAAAATGACAGCCGAGGTCGGTAAGGAGGTGGATAAAGCGAAAAGGGGGACATGGGTTGGCACATGCGAAGACTCACCCTGATGTTGGGTTCAACGTAGAGCTTACTGGGAGCTGGCTGATACATCACTACAGTCTTCTTTGTGTTCATTGTGAGCCCAAAGTTATTGCAGGCCTCAGAGAAGACATCAACGCTGTGTTGCATGACGGCTTCTGAGGCAGCGTTGAGGGCACAATCGTCCGCAAACAGAAGCTCGTTGATAGTGTTATGTTTGACCTTGGTTTTAGCTTGAAATCTCCTAAGGTTGAAGACTGATTCATCGGTGCGAAAACGGAATGGCAGGCCCCTGGTGGAGTCTTTAAACGCATCAGACAAGATTGCAAAGGGCATAATACTGAAAATTGTGGGGGCCAGGACACAGCCCTGCTTCACACCGTTTGTGACGGGGAATGCTTGAGACTTGAGATGAATGACCGCTGTCCTGCACTTGGTCCACCATGCAGCTGACGAATGATGTTGATAAACTTGTATGGGCATCCGTACTTCTTCATGATTTTCCAAAGGCCACCTCTATTGACCCTGTCAAATACCTTATTCAGATTGATAATTGTGGTATATAGGTCCGTATTTTGCTCCTGACATTTCTCTTGGAGCTGCCTGGGAGCAAACACCATATCGCTAACTCCGCGTTCTTTGCGGAAACCCCATTGACTTTCGGGTAGGAGACCTAACTCCAGTTGTACATTCAGGCGGTTCAGAAGGACTCGGGCAAATAACTTTCCCGCGATGGACAGCAGTGATATTCGGCGGTGATCGTTGCAAGCCTGGCGCTTTCCTTTGTGTTTGTACAGGTGGATAATTGAGGCATCTTTGAGGTCCTGTGGTACAGTTTCGTCTGCCAGATGACCTGGAATAGTCGCAAAACTTATCCGTCAGCGCTGATCCACCCTTTTTGTAGATTTTGGCAGGAATCATGTCGGAGCCAGGTGCTTTGCCACTGGACATTTGGCGGATGGCTCTCTGTAATTCTGTATCTCGACCAATGTTGGGACAGCGTCCAGAGACTTGTTCGTTGGGACCTGGAGCAGTCTCTCAATTGCCTCATCATTAATGACCCGGGGGGGGGGGATATTCAGCACAATATCAAAATGTTCCGCCCATCTTTCTAAGTTTTCTCCTTGTCTGTGATAAGTGTAGAACTGTCTGCACTAAGGAGACGGGAAGAGCCTGAGGTGGTAACGCCATATATTTCTCGCAGGCCACTGTAGAAGTTTTTCATGTCTTTCTTGTCTGCAAAGCCATGAAGCGCATCAGCTTTCGTACTCAGCCAGGAGTCTTGCATCTGGCGCAGTTGCAACTGTATCTTGCTGAAGATGCTCCTCAGTGCAGCTGTCTTAGCTGTTGACATTGGGTCATCATGGAGGGCTTTGTACGCCCGACGTTTTTGCTCAAGTAGCATTTGGATCGCTGTCCTGTTTCCATCAAACCAATCCCTGTGTTTCGTGGTAGAGAGTCCGAGGCACGTAGCGGCTGTGCTATACACCGTCTCACGAAGTGTGGTCCACGGTGTTTCGGCGCCGTCCTTGTTGTCCAGTATGATATTATCAAGGGGTTCATCCAGGGTGTCAACAAAGGTTTGTCTCACATCAGGGATCTTCAGCCTACTCATGTTGAGGGGTTTCGGAGCTTTGGTGGCCTGCGGTCGTCTCTTAGGTCGGGTGTGGATTTTCATCTTTGAAACGATGAGGCGGTGGTCTGTCCAGCATTCTGCGCCGCAGAGTCCACCGAAAGCCGAAACCTAAATCGTCTCAGAGAACATGGAGAAGTGGCCCAACAGTAGGGACCGCATGCATACATCTTTACCGCACATTACACTCTGAATCGCCTGGGCCCTGCACTCCCTGCGGCTGCTAAGGGCCTCCGATATATAAGGGGCCCTGGATATTTAAGGGGCCCAAGGTTGTGACGTGGAACGCAGGGGCCTCCCGATGTCACGCGACCGTCCCCATTGATATTATTGTGGACACGTTTCTAAAAGCCCATATTTATGTTTTCAAAAATGTAACTTTATTACCTTTTTTTCTATTCTACTTCTTAGAGATGATATTTGTGTGGGTTATGTTATTTAGAGGTATTTTAAGGACGTACATTGAAATTAACCCGGAAGTTGGCATAACAACTGAAGTTTATAATTTATTTCGCCTGGTTAAAGCTTATCAGCCAGTCAACAATTCGTTAATAATTTTTTTTTAAATTCTTAAGCCAGTATACCACGACGTGGCGCTATCAGATCACTGATGTTTACACCCGGTGTGCATGACAACAATACTTGACGTCTTTGATTGTGTGACTGTGGGGGAATACCATGCAGGAAAACCACTTCATTCAATCACGGGTCTCAAACAAGTTGTTTTCATGCAACACCATGTCTTGAGATCACAAAACTACCCCCTCCCCCCAAGACCATCTCTCTCTCTCTCTCTCTCTCTCTCTCTCTCTCTCTCTCTCTCTCTCTCTCTCTCTCTCTCTTTCTCTTTCTTTTTTTTCTATATTTTTTTTTTT
>CAXITT010000505.1:151911-172698 GCA_964033795.1 Lymnaea stagnalis | reverse complement strand
CACACAACTCCCCCCCCCCCCCCCCACCCCCTCTCTCTCTCTCTCTCTCTCTCTCTCTCTCTCTCTCTCTCTCTCTCTCTCTCTCTCTCTCTTTCAATTTCTTGGTGAACAATATATTTTTTTTTAAAGACTTACCCGTCAAGTCGAATAAAGAGGGGGACGTCTATATCTAACCAGAGAAAAGGCCTACCCTGCTTCTCCAACACCACCTCAACAAATAAAATAGTATTGCTGCGAGGCTCGTGGCAATGTGAGAACCTTCCATACATTGTATTTATAATACAGCGACTGCAGACAGGGTTATTGTATGACGAGTTTTCCTGTAATGCCTCGCACCATTGAGTCAGCTGTCAGCCACCGACTGCTATCTTTGTATTGACATGGCGATAAGGCGGCATTTTTAGACTCCGTCCTCTTTGCTGATAGATTAACAAAAGACCTATTCACAAAAGTGTCCCGCCCCCCCCCCCCGAACCCACCTTTTTAAGTAGGAGAAGAGTATACGTAGCATAGCAGGCCAAGTACTCCAGGCTCTGTAAGTCCGTCCTCTTTGCTGATAGATTAACAAAAGACCTATTCACAAAAGTGTCCCGCCCCCCCCCCCGAACCCACCTTTTTAAGTAGGAGAAGAGTATACGTAGCATAGCAGGCCAAGTACTCCAGGCTCTGTAAGCTCGCTGTTCATTTGTTTGATAGAAATAGATGTGTTACCAGGCATGCTATTGTAGGACACGGCACTTTGTGAAACCATTCAATTCTGGCCTTGCACACTTTTATAAATCTTTGACCAGGGGAAAAAAAAAAGCATGAAGATAATTATTTAGAAACCAAAGGTGTCGTTACACTTTACTTGGTCATATACATACTCAGGATTTCATTGGTTTTTTTTAAATAAAAGAAACTAATAATGTTGTCCTCTTTGAATAGTGGGATTAGTATGGAGCTGTCGCCTGTATATTCGCAGACAAAATGTCCATGGCTCGTCAAAGAGCTTCTGGTCTATTATCTGCTGTCATAGGATTGAGTTTCCTGTCCTATAAGCTGGGCTGTATGAAGTCTCCCTCCTAATCAGGCTCTTTGACGTCTCAGTCACGCAATCTCAGTTGTCGGGAAAAGTGTTGGGGAAAAAACGGAAAGATTTGATAAACAGGGATGCTTGGAATATATATTACATGCATAGACGCTTGGAACATATATTACATATGCATAGACGCTTGGAATATATATTATATATGCATAGACGTATGATGTACAGTGGATTAATGTATGTGTCCTTGATAATAGATAAATTGAATTGATTAATGCATACAAAAATCGCTCTCAACTAATAAACCTTTAAGATCGTCAATAGGTCCCCCGACCCTCGTTTCTCGCTCCCTGCGGTGGTGGATACGACACAAACATGATGAGAAACTCCACGATACTTTTAAAATAGATTAAATTTTTCTGCCTGGCTTAGCCAGCTTGATAACAACGGCTGAGATTTAAGCCATACCTTCAAGGATGCCTTTCACCACTGGCCCCGTCTGCTACAGATAACGGCTTCCGGCGCCCGTCTCTCTTGTATGTGTGAGCGTGCGGCCAAAAAACATTGCCAGCTCCAGGTAAACATATCCCATAATGCGCCTGTCGTCAGCTTATCTAAACTGCCGTGATATGTAGGTTATCATTTGAGGGTTTACATCTCCAAAGAACGACTGCTCAGTGATTCTGTATTAATGATGATGTTCTGGGGAATGTTTCTTTAGGGTCAAACTATGGTCCGAACGGATTCATATCATTAATCCTGGATGCCCTAATGTTCATTCAGTTTCTGGTCTTGACAAACCAGTTATTACATATTGTATAACATTAATTGGCGCAGCCCTTGGGAGCCACAGTCTTCTGCTAACATAACCCAAAAGCACTTTTATACTGTCGTTGAGGTACAGTTGCTGTTATCAAATGATTTAGAGACGGACCGTTCTGTAGATTTGGCCAAATAAATCTAACGTCAACAATCAGTGACAGTCTCCCACCTGAAATAATGTTGCATGTAATTCAGCACCCCCACCCCCCATAAACACGCGTAGACATACACACGTAGGCACACACATACACACAATACCAGCAGCCTCTGAAGGACATATTTAATGCCCAGCTGCATAAAAATGTTGTTGTTTTTCAAGCAGAAAAAATCGATTTGATCCAGCTAGACTTGATCCAGCTAGACATGAGATGGATTAGCTGATGGGTTGTCAGATGAAAAGGCGTTTTGGTTGATTACATTGTGGGCTGTGGTGAGCTGTCCAATGGAAGGGGTGTTGTGTGAATTACATTGTGGGCTGTGGTGAGCTGTCCAATGAAAGGGGTTTTGTGTGAATTATATTGTGAGCTGTGGTGAGCTGTCCAATGGAAGGGGTTTTGTGTGAATTACATTGTGGGCTGTGGTGAGCTGTCCAATGGAAGGGGTGTTGTGTGAATTACATTGTGGGCTGTGGTGAGCTGTCCAATGAAAGGGGTTTTGTGTGAATTACATTGTGGGCTATGGTGAGCTGTCCAATGGAAGGGGTGTTGTGTGAATTACATTGTGGGCTGTGGTGAGCTGTCCAATGGAAGGGGTTTTGTGTGAATTACAATGTGGGCTATGGTGAGCTGTCCAATGGAAGGGGTTTTGTGTGAATTACATTGTGGGCTGTGGTAGCTGTCACATGGAAAGGGCGTTTTGATTAATTACATTGTGGGCTGTGGTGAGCTGTCCAATGGAAGGGGTTTTGTGTTCATTACATTGTGGGCTGTGGTGAGCTGTCCAATGGAAGGGGTTTTGTGTGAATTACATTATGGGCCATGGTGAGCTGTCCAATAGAAGGGGTGTTGTGTGAATCACATTGTGGGCTGTGGTGAGCTGTCCAATGGAAAGGGGTGTTGTGGGAATTACATTGTGGGCTGTGGTGAGCTGTCCAATGGAAGGGGGGTTTTGATTAATTACATTGTGGGCTGTGGTAGCTGGCCAATGGAAAGGGTGGGCTGTGGTGAGCTGTCCAATGGAAAGGGCGTTTTGATTAATTACATTGTGGGCTGTGGTAGCTGTCCAATGGAAAGGGCGTTTTGATTAATTACATTGTGGGCTGTGGTGAGCTGTCCAATGGAAGGGGTTTTGTGTGAATTACATTGTGGGCTGTGGTGAGCTGTCCAATGGAAGGGGTTTTGTGTGAATTACATTGTGGGCTGTGGTGAGCTGTCCAATGGAAGGGGTGTTGTGTGAATTACATTGTGGGCTATGGTGAGCTGTCCAATGGAAGGGGTGTTGTGTGAATTACATTGTGGGCTGTGGTGAGCTGTCCAGTGGAAGGGGTGTTGTGTGAATTACATTGTGGGCTATGGTGAGCTGTCCAATGAAAGGGGTTTTGTGTGAATTACATTGTGGGCTGTGGTGAGCTGTCCAATGGAAAGGGGTGTTGTGGGAATTACATTGTGGGCTGTGGTGAGCTGTCCAATGGAAAGGGGTGTTGTTTGAATTACATCGGGGCTGTGGTGAGCTGTCCAATGGAAAGGGGTGTTGTGTGAATCACGTTGTGGGCTGTGGTGAGCTGTCCAATGGAAAGGGGTGTTGTGTGAATTACATTGTGGGCTGTGGTGAGCTGTCCAATGGAAAGGGCGTTTTGATTAATTACATTGTGGGCTGTGGTAGCTGTCCAATGGAAAGGGCGTTTTGATTAATTACATTGTGGGCTGTGGTGAGCTGTCCAATGGAAAGGGGTGTTGTGTGAATTACATTGTGGGCTGTGGTAGCTGTCCAATGGAAAGGACGTTTTGATTAATTACATTGTGGGCTGTGGTAGCCGTCCAATGAAAAGGGCGTTTTGATTAATTACATTGTGGTGAGCTGTCAAATGTGGACCACTAATATGTTAAATATATGGACATTTGATAGTCTGAGAATGTTGGTGTTTGATAATAGCAGTCAATGTGGGCCAATAGTGTAATTGGAGATTCGATGATACATTAATTTTTGGATCAATCTGAGATTTAGCAGTGGAGACTTGTCATTTTTGGTGGGGGGGTTTTCTATAATTTTTACTGGAGTCAAAAAAACAAAATAAATTTTAATTTTTTTAAAATAATAATCAAAATTCAAACTTGAACGAAACTGTTTCTATTTCTACAGATGCTGCAGGTCTCATACGCCATATGCTGACAGTGACACCGTCACGCCGAGCCACCATGGACCATGTGTTACGTCATTGGTGGATAAACTTTGGCCATTCCCTGATGCCAAACGACCTGCCCTACAATCCAGATGAGGATCCTCCCAAAATCCCTGCGTCCTCCACACGGGAACATCCTATCATCATCCATCACCGGAATCAGAGCAGCATTTCCTCAGATTCAGACGTGGAACTTGACTTCCGGCCGAGCAGGTGGTCCAAAAGGAAGCTCGCCCTGGACAGCACCGGTAACAGCGTGTCCTCGTCGGTTGCCACCAGCCCAGCCCCCACCGGAGACAGCAGCAATGGTACGTCCAATAAAGACGGCGGCTGTGACACGGCAGCCCTGGCCTCTAATCTCATGAAGCTGCCACCTGATGTATTTGAGCTTCTGAAAGGATGCAGCAGGAAGTCATTGGTCGCCCTGCTCAGCACAGAGAATATATATGATGGTTTCAGTCAGGAGAATCATGAAAGCACCACCTCCGTGTGCCTAACTGAGCTAACTAAAGCAGAAACTCTGGTTGTCTCTGAGCCATCCTCCACTTCGGTGTTTGATTCAGAAAAGAAACCGCCTCGTGGCATTCTGAAACGGAAAGGGAAATTTTCCGGGGGTGACAGCGGCTGCATCATGCATGAAGAGATGTCTGCCAAATCTGAGGAAAACCCAATCCCGAAATCTGGTCATTTACCCCGGCGTCTTCCATCCTTTAGGGATGAGGCTCATGGCATCTTTGCCTCCAAGAATAGGGCCAGTCAGCTGTTGGACAATGCTCCGCCCAAACTGTTACATGACAATGCTCCACCCAAAATATTACATGACAATGCTAATGGTTGTTTGCCCCAGCCAACCCGGTGTTTCTCTTCACCCCGTTCACATCGGCGGCAGCAGCAATATTATGATTCTGATTCTCATCCACCAGCTCAAGGAACATTATCCCAAAACAACAACCACAACCACAACAACCACTGCCTTGCTGAACCACTCAAGGAAGTGAACAATGCATCAAGCCCAGATTCTGGCAATGGTGATTTGTCCACCCCTGATGATAGCAAAGAGTCGCCTATTTCTGATGGTCAAGCAATAAATATCCCAACACAAGTTGTCTGCCTTGAAGATCACCCTGGCTCATTACAGGGTGAGTCATGTGAAAGCAGCTCTATTAAAGACAAAGTGGTGCGTAGACCAAAAAGTATACTGAAAAATTCCAAGGGTTCTCAAATGGAAGACGCTCGAAATAGGCTCAGTGTAAGCAGCATTGGGTCCAACTCATCGGCCGACATCCTCGACCTGTCATACGACAGCGGAGACAGTGACCACTTTGTCAATCAGGAGTCTCCGGTGAAAAGACAAGGCAGCCCCAGTGAGCCGTGTTCTCCAGCACAAGAGGTCTTTGAAAAAGCTCATATCTGCCTGGATAAAGAACTTGTCAACCTGACTGTGAGTAATAACAGGTCAGCGCAACCCATGACTTACAGGCGTCACAGGCGTTCTCTCAGTGATGAATGTCAACAGCTGTTTGACGACAGGAACACGATCTTCTACAAGCTGACCAGAGATTCTCACAGTTTGCTTTAAAAAATCTCAGTGCCTGTACATTGCTCAGAAAAAAACTTTGCATGTATGTCTCATTACAGCAAGAACAAACTTTTGTTACAGTGCTGTGTACTGCCATTTTGCTTCATTTTGTGCAAAAATCATTTTGATTGTTCACTCCGCGAGAGTCCAATACCTAACATTTCTGTTTACAATTTGTATTTTTAAACCTGTTAATTTTGTTAGCCCGTCACTGTCTCTTGCTGACGGATGTCATATTTCCTGGACTTAGGTAACATCAGGGCATTATTTCAAAGATAAAAAACACTCATTGACACTAAAAGGCTTATTTATATTTTCGAAAGAAGAGTAACAGTATCTTGATAATGGATTGATTTGAAAATTTTAAATATCTTAAATCTAGATGAAAACTTTACTTTGTTAATGCTGGGCACAACTTTAAAACAGTTTTTAAGTTTTTAAAATCACAATACCATGCTAATTCAAAATAAATACTTCAGAGGTTTCCTACATTTTAAAGAGTTTATAAAGTGATTTGTGTAAAATATTGCCCTGCATCCTGCTTACAATGAGGAAAGACGGTAAAAACGTATATTTATAAACTCGTAACATTTGAAGTTAATGAAATGATCTCAGGACGCTCACCACAGCTATGCAAATATTCCGCAGCTTAAGAGAGAACAACTTTGATTATGCACAACACCTATGCAAATTTTTAATTTTTTAAAATAGGGTTTGTCATTTCTAAGAGCGCAAAACGTCACAGCACATTACGTAATGTTACAATGTTTTTGTAAAACATAGTTATAGTTTCTAAAAATGTATATCTGCATATATTTACAACAGTGACAATTTGTTAAAATCATTCGTAAAATAAAGTTATAAACACGTTTTCATCTAGGTTGAGACCCACTGCGCTGGCTCACTTTAAAGTATAAGTACTGAACAGCGGTTGAGAGATTGGCCAAACGGAATACCAGGATGTTTTATTAATATCTGAATGACATTGGCCAGAGGGTATGCCCGGATGTTCTATTAATAGATTTCCGCCATTAGATGACAAACCCTGTTTGCTCCTATTAATTAGACAAAAGGAAATTCAATATTCTTAAAAACATCAAGAAAACAAAACCGTATTTCAAGCATAAAAAGTTTCTGGCAAAATGTAGATCTTGTTCGGAATGTTTCTACTTGACCTTTTGTAAGATCAGTTTTACAATGATGAGCAAGTTTAAGGCAAAGATTTTGTTGATAAACATCCTGCCTTCATTGACTTGAAATCTCCCAAGTATTAGTTGAGGTTAGAGAGTATTGTCTTTATTCTATTTGGTAAACAGAAAGAACTCCTATTTTAAAAACTGAATAAAAACTATAAATGAAATAAGAATGAGCCAACATCATGGGACATCTCATGTGATCTAAGTGGGTTCTGATGAAGTTATTAGCTGAAAGACTCTACTTCCAGCCTGTATTTAATGATTACCTTTACTCAACCTAAAACTGAAATGCCAGCAAGTATGTTATACAAAAGTAAATAATAGCATACTCAAATGTCAATAAATTCATTTGTCAACTCGTTACTTCTCGCAATAAATGCCAAAATAAAATGTTTTATAATATGAAGTTATATGTATATGTATAAAAAAAGAAAATAATCAACTGCTGATGTAAGTTCTTGTATGTAATTATAGTGGTATGTAATATCTGTGCATGTAATCATAGCTCCATGTGTCACATCTGTAAATGATTATAAACTAATTTAATAGACAGTAAAGTATGACCATAGACAGCAGTAAGCCACTAGTAAGTCATATTCCTTAAATTGTTTCAGTTCATCATTTTTCATTTAAAAAATAGACAATCTAAAAGGAAGTAACTTTTCAAATCATTACAACAAACATTTTTCTAACTTTTATGTTATTACAGTTAAGTAAACTAATGTTTTGTGATTTATTTTCCTAAAATCTCAGGTTAGGAAATTCTGCACCTGTAAAATATTTTTCGTTGAATCTTTGTGTATATTTGGTCATAAATATTTAAACTAAGATGATAAAACCACATTAAAATTATTTAATAGACAACGGATGACAAAACCTCATCACACCAGCTGTTACATTTATTTTGTTCACTTCTCTCTGATTAACCACAACACAATTTTATGGATCCAGGTTGTTTATCTTTTGGACTGTTTGTTGACGTGAGAATTGAACGTCTGTTTATTTAAATTTCTAAAATTTACAAAATGCAGTGTTGTACCATAATAAAAGTTAATCTCTTTCTTCTTCATTTTAATTTTGCTGGTTGTGAACTGACAAAAGTTTATATGAAATACTCTGTGAAACAAATAATGTCATTACAATTGTAAAACTCCTTTATGACTTTATTTTAATGAAATATCTCTGAAATTTGAATTTTTTATTAACTAAACCATCAAGCCATGTAAGAAAATACTCTCTGCATATAGTGACAGTAAGATTTATAAACAAAGAAGCTTTTGTCTGTGGCTTTACAACTACAGTAAAACATTTGAAACACTGTGTTTAGGGTTGGAGAGACATAATTTAGATCAGTCATGTGATACATAGATAGATAGATAGATATTATATCTTCTGTGTTTTAAATCATTTTTGTTTGTTTGTTGTTGCTCTTTTGGACTTTTAATGTTTGTTGCTTTTGTGAATTTTATAGACGATCTCTTACATGCCACCCCACATACACGCCCACATACACACTCTCCAAAATAATTTTTTTAATTTATAAGTTCTTTCCCCCTTCCAAAATATGCTATGCGGAGCATCCGCATAATATTGACATGACCCTAAGTGAAACCCAAATGAAGACACTTATGGGTAATCTGTTAAATATAGTAAGAAGGCTTGTCTTTAACCCCACAGATGAGGTAGCTGACATCACTGTATATAAAAGCCATACTGC
The DNA here is from genome assembly GCA_964033795.1 of Lymnaea stagnalis. NCBI lineage: Eukaryota > Metazoa > Mollusca > Gastropoda > Lymnaeidae > Lymnaea > Lymnaea stagnalis. The sequence goes on along the minus strand of CAXITT010000505.1, from coordinate 164,019 downwards.
AATAAGTGTACCCAAGATCAAGCCTGACTCTACACTTGTCACATGTCACTTTCATTGTTGGCATTTAATTTTTTTTCTTTTTGTCCTCTACATAACATAAATGTTTGCCTTACTTTATGTGATGAACTATACCGATCTGGTGCTAGACTGCTCATATGTTATCTATTTGTCTACTATATAATCGCTTTTGTCCTTAGCCATTGCAGTTGTTAGCATGCATGTTAACTAGGATTTGAAAACAGTTTCTGAACCAGCTGTTGGCAACTTTCCATTAGAGTTAAATCAATGGTCACCATTTAGTCAATTGTTTTGATCCAGGAAGTTATAAATGAATTAATATATTCCCCATATGTGGACTATGTTTAATCCCTAAAAAAAACAATGGCCTCATATTGATGGAAGAGTCTACATATTGGGAGAGTCCATTGATAACGAAGCAAATTAGCTTTGAGTTTCAATGTTGATTGAATTAATTTAAATGTATGTTAATTTATAACCTTAAATAGAAAAAAATTAAATGGACATAAAGAGAACAATGTCAGACATTAAGAAAAGATTATATTTATTTTTTTTAGAGCTCATATTTCCATCAGATTTAAGCACAGGGGTTGATGTGTAATTATCTGTAGTAAGGTGGTCCTATGTGGATATCACTCAATGACTGCAACTGAGAAACAAACAAAAAATAATAACAATGGCCTGTAATTGAAAGAAGATATCATTTGTTAAATTTCCCTTGACCACAAGAAAGGTTCATTTCGTTATCATGATATTTAATTGTCCAACACTGGTGTCATCACTGTTGTCCAACTGACTGTCCATATTATTCCACAGTACCTACAGCTCTTATTCAATCCTCTGCCTTGAGCTAGTTGTCATAGAAACACTGTGTGTTCATCTGTCTAGTTCATATAATGGCTACTAGTTTTCTAGATAGTTCTGCATAATCCGACACAGTCTCAATCATAAACATGGATATGTTCTGAAAGATAAACAGAGAGAGAGAGAGAGATTCATTATAAGTTGACTGTCATTGACAAAAGTCATGAGTGGATTCATTGTGTGACTCTGGTTTGTGACTGGATCATACTCTGACTAAATTCTTTGCTCTCATAAACTCTTGACTAAATTCTTTGCTTATATTGATAGAATCTTTTTTGCTTCGTTTTTAATGTAATGTTATTGAATATTAAACTTTTACAAACAAGAATCTTTTATTTTACTTTATTTGTGTGGTGTTTTGTTTATATGATGAACAATATTTCATTTGTATGGTATTTTGTTTATATGATGTCCAATATTTCATTTGTATGGTGTTTTGTTCATATGATGTCCAATATTTTATTAGTATGGTATTTTGTTTATATGATGTCCAATATTTCATTTGTATGGTGTTTTGTTCATATGATGTCCAATATTTTATTAGTATGGTATTTTGTTTATATGATGTCCAATATTTCATTTGTATGGTATTTTGTTTATATGGTGTACAATATTTCATTTGTGTGGTATTTTGTTTATATGGTTTCCAATATTTCATTTGTGAGGTATTTTGTTTATATGGTTTCCAAAATTTCATTTGTGATGTATTTCTGTTTCCATTATTGACCTATATTTAAATAAAAATAATTTTTTTTGTTGTGAGATTAAATAATCTCTAAATATGTTTACATAGTTAATCAATGTATACAGATACTTCGATTTTTAATAATCTTGTATTACAGAAACTGTGGCTAAATCATCTTTGTATCTATTTTAATAAATGCATACATAATTCCAGAATATATAGGCACAGTTTACAGCATGAATAGACTACGATGTGAGAATCAACATCAAACTGGCAAGTCAACTGCATATATTCCTATCAAGACGTTTATTCGTTAAAAAAAAAAAAAATGATGCAAAAAAAAAAAAAAAAAAAGCAAAATGCAAATCTGGCATGTGCAATTAACCAAACCAACACTAAACTAAGCCACCTGCCTTGGCCAGTTTTCAACCGAGCACCGAGTCACCCGACCTCGTCTTTGGCTCGTAGATGTCATTTGTAAGCTTTTAAAATGACGGCTTATCTTTATTGACGACGTTATTTTATTCTCCAATCATGACCTTGAAAACGCGACCTTCAAGAAAGATGTTTACAAGTAGTGGAGCTTAACAGAGGATTATATTTCATTATAGCCGGAAGAAAATAACACAGTGACGCCACCTATCGAGCATTCCGTAATAACTTGATGGGACGATGCCGTTCCCTGGTCAACTGATTAACTTATCACATAGCAAACTATTAGTGTATCACATAGCAACTGATTAATTTATCACATAGCAACTGATTAACTTATCACATAGAAAACTATTAGTGTATCACAAAGCAATTGATTAACTTATCCCATAGCAAACTATTACTATTAGTGTATCACATAGCAACTGATTAATGTATCACATAGCAAACTATTAGTGTATCACATAGAAAACTATTAGTGTATCACATAGCAACTGATTAATTTATCACATAGCAAACTATTAGTGTATCACATAGCAACTGATTAACTTATCACATAGCAAACTATTAGTGTATCACATAGCAACTGATTAACTTATCACATAGCAAACTATTAGTGTATCACATAGCAACTGATTAATTTATCACATAGCAAACTATTAGTGTATCACATAGCAAACTATTAGTGTATCACATAGCAACTGATTAACTTATCACATAGCAAACTATTAGTGTATCACATAGCAAACTATTAGTGTATCACATAGAAAACTATTAGTGTATCACATAGCAACTGATTAATTTATCACATAGCAAACTATTAGTGTATCACATAGCAACTGATTAACTTATCACATAGCAAACTATTAGTGTATCACATAGCAACTGATTAATTTATCACATAGCAAACTATTAGTGTATCACATAGCAAACTATTAGTGTATCACATAGCAACTGATTAATTTATCACATAGCAAACTATTAGTATATCACATAGCAAACTATTAGTGTATCACATAGCAAACTATTAGTGTATCACATAGCAACTGATTAATTTATCACATAGCTAACTATTAATGTATCACATAGCAATTGATGAATGTATCACATAGCAAACTATTAGTGTATCACATAGCAATTGATGAATGTATCACATAGCAACTGATTAATTTATGACATAGCAACTGATTAATTTATCACATAGCAAACTATTAGTGTATCACATAGCAATTGATTAACTTATCACATAGCAAACTATTAGTGTATCACATAGCAATTGATTAACTTATAACATAGCAAACTATTAGTGTATCAAATAGCAAACTATTAGTGTATCACATAGCAACTGATTAACTTATCACATAGCAAACTATTAGTGTATCACATAGCAACTGATTAACTTATCACATAGCAAACTATTAGTGTATCACATAGCAACTGATTAATTTATCACATAGCAACTGATTAATTTATCACATAGCAAACTATTAATGTATCACATAGCAACTGATTAATTTATGACATAGCAAACTATTAATGTATCACATAGCAACTGATGAATGTATCACATAGCAAACTATTAGTGTATCACATAGCAACTGATTAATTTATCACATAGCAACTGATTAATTTATCACATAGCAACTGATTAATTTATCACATAGCAACTGATGAATGTATCACATAGCAAACTATTAGTGTATCACATAGCAACTGATTAATTTATGACATAGCAAACTATTAATGTATCACATAGCAACTGATTAATTTATCACATAGCAACTGATTAATTTATCACATAGCAAACTATTAATTTATCACATAGCAACTGATTAATTTATGACATAGCAAACTATTAATGTATCACATAGCAACTGATTAATTTATCACATAGCAACTGATTAATTTATCACATATCAAACTATTAATGTATCACATAGCAACTGATTAATTTATGACATAGCAAACTATTAATGTATCACATAGCAACTTATTAATTTATGACATAGCAAACTATTAATGTATCACATAGCAACTGATGAATGTATCACATAGCAAACTATTAGTGTATCACATAGCAACTGATTAATTTATCACATAGCAACTGATTAATTTATCACATAGGAACTGATGAATGTATCACATAGCAAACTATTAGTGTATCACATAGCAACTGATTAATTTATCACATAGCAAACTATTAGTGTATCACATAGCAACTGATTAATTTATCACATAGCAAACTATTAGTGTATCACATAGCAACTGATTAATTTATCACATAGCAAACTATTAGTGTATCACATAGCAACTGATTAATTTATCACATAGCAAACTATTAGTGTATCACATAGCAACTGATTAATTTATCACATAGCAAACTATTAGTGTATCACATAGCAACTGATTAATTTATCACATAGCAAACTATTAGTGTATCACATAGCAACTGATTAATTTATCACATAGCAAACTATTAGTGTATCACATAGCAACTGATTAATTTATCACATAGCAAACTATTAGTGTATCACATAGCAACTGATTAATTTATCACATAGCAAACTATTAGTGTATCACATAGCAACTGATTAATTTATCACATAGCAAACTATTAGTGTATCACATAGCAACTGATTAATTTATCACATAGCAAACTATTAGTGTATCACATAGCAACTGATTAATTTATCACATAGCAAACTATTAGTGTATCACATAGCAACTGATTAATTTATCACATAGCAAACTATTAGTGTATCACATAGCAACTGATTAATTTATCACATAGCAAACTATTAGTGTATCACATAGCAACTGATTAATTTATCACATAGCAAACTATTAGTGTATCACATAGCAACTGATTAATTTATCACATAGCAAACTATTAGTGTATCACATAGCAACTGATTAATTTATCACATAGCAAACTATTAGTGTATCACATAGCAACTGATTAATTTATCACATAGCAAACTATTAGTGTATCACATAGCAACTGATTAATTTATCACATAGCAAACTATTAGTGTATCACATAGCAACTGATTAATTTATCACATAGCAAACTATTAGTGTATCACATAGCAACTGATTAATTTATCACATAGCAAACTATTAGTGTATCACATAGCAACTGATTAATTTATCACATAGCAAACTATTAGTGTATCACATAGCAACTGATTAATTTATCACATAGCAAACTATTAGTGTATCACATAGCAACTGATTAATTTATCACATAGCAAACTATTAGTGTATCACATAGCAACTGATTAATTTATCACATAGCAAACTATTAGTGTATCACATAGCAACTGATTAATTTATCACATAGCAAACTATTAGTGTATCACATAGCAACTGATTAATTTATGACATAGCAAACTATTAATGTATCACATAGCAACTGATGAATGTATCACATAGCAAACTATTAGTGTATCACATAGCAACTGATTAATTTATCACATAGCAAACTATTAGTGTATCACATAGCAACTGATTAATTTATGACATAGCAAACTATTAATTTATCACATAGCAACTGATTAATTTATCACATAGCAACTGATGAATGTATCACATAGCAAACTATTAGTGTATCACATAGCAACTGATTAATTTATGACATAGCAAACTATTAATGTATCACATAGCAACTGATTAATTTATCACATAGCAACTGATTAATTTATCACATAGCAAACTATTAATTTATCACATAGCAACTGATTAATTTATGACATAGCAAACTATTAATGTATCACATAGCAACTGATTAATTTATCACATAGCAACTGATTAATTTATCACATATCAAACTATTAGTGTATCACATAGCAATTGATGAATGTATCACATAGCAACTGATTAATTTATGACATAGCAACTGATTAATTTATCACATAGCAAACTATTAGTGTATCACATAGCAATTGATTAACTTATCACATAGCAAACTATTAGTGTATCACATAGCAATTGATTAACTTATAACATAGCAAACTATTAGTGTATCACATAGCAAACTATTAGTGTATCACATAGCAACTGATTAACTTATCACATAGCAAACTATTAGTGTATCACATAGCAACTGATTAATTTATCACATAGCAACTGATTAATTTATCACATAGCAAACTATTAATTTATCACATAGCAAACTATTAGTGTATCACATAGCAACTGATTAATTTATCACATAGCAAACTATTAGTGTATCACATAGCAACTGATTAATTTATCACATAGCAAACTATTAGTGTATCACATAGCAACTGATTAATTTATCACATAGCAAACTATTAGTGTATCACATAGCAACTGATTAATTTATCACATAGCAAACTATTAGTGTATCACATAGCAACTGATTAATTTATCACATAGCAAACTATTAGTGTATCACATAGCAACTGATTAATTTATCACATAGCAAACTATTAGTGTATCACATAGCAACTGATTAATTTATCACATAGCAAACTATTAGTGTATCACATAGCAACTGATTAATTTATCACATAGCAAACTATTAGTGTATCACATAGCAACTGATTAATTTATCACATAGCAAACTATTAGTGTATCACATAGCAACTGATTAATTTATCACATAGCAAACTATTAGTGTATCACATAGCAACTGATTAATTTATCACATAGCAAACTATTAGTGTATCACATAGCAACTGATTAATTTATCACATAGCAAACTATTAGTGTATCACATAGCAACTGATTAATTTATCACATAGCAAACTATTAGTGTATCACATAGCAACTGATTAATTTATCACATAGCAAACTATTAGTGTATCACATAGCAACTGATTAATTTATCACATAGCAAACTATTAGTGTATCACATAGCAACTGATTAATTTATCACATAGCAAACTATTAGTGTATCACATAGCAACTGATTAATTTATCACATAGCAAACTATTAGTGTATCACATAGCAACTGATTAATTTATCACATAGCAAACTATTAGTGTATCACATAGCAACTGATTAATTTATCACATAGCAAACTATTAGTGTATCACATAGCAACTGATTAATTTATCACATAGCAAACTATTAGTGTATCACATAGCAACTGATTAATTTATCACATAGCAAACTATTAATGTATCACATAGCAACTGATTAATTTATGACATAGCAAACTATTAATGTATCACATAGCAACTGATGAATGTATCACATAGCAAACTATTAGTGTATCACATAGCAACTGATTAATTTATCACATAGCAACTGATTAATTTATCACATAGCAACTGATGAATTTATCACATATCAAACTATTAGTGCATCACATAGCAACTAATTAATGTATCACATAGCAACTGATTAATTTATCACATAGCAACTGATGAATGTATCACATAGCAAACTATTAGTGTATCACATAGCAACTGATTAATTTATCACATAGCAAACTATTAATGTATCACATAGCAAACTATTAGTGTATCAAATAGCAACTGATTAATTTATCACATAGCAAACAATTAGTGTATCACATAGCAACTGATTAATTTATCACATAGCAAACTATTAGTGTATAACATAGCAAACTATTAGTGTATCACATAGCAACTGATTAACTTATCACATAGAAAACTATTAGTGTATCACATAGCTCACTATTAGTGTATCATATAGCAACTGATTAACTTATCACATAGAAAACTATTAGTGTATCACATAGCAACTAATCAACTTATCACATAGAAAACTATTAGTGTATCACATAGCAACTGATTAATTTATCACATAGCAAACTATTAGTGTATCACATAGCAAACTATTAGTGTATCACATAGCAACTGATTAACTTATCACATAGCAAACTATTAGTGTATCACATAGCAACTGATTAACTTATCACATAGCAAACTATTAGTGTATCACATAGCAACTGATTAACTTATCACATACGTTTGATAATCACATAGTGTATCGTTGACTATAACTTATCACATAGCAAACTATTAGTGTATCACATAGCAACTGATTAACTTATCACATAGCAAACTATTAGTGTATCACATAGCAACTGATTAATTTATCACATAGCAACTGATTAATTTATCACATAGCAAACTATTAGTGTATCACATAGCAACTGATTAATTTATCACATAGCAACTGATTAATTTATCACATAGCAACTGATTAATTTATCACATAGCAACTGATGAATGTATCACATAGCAAACTATTAGTGTATCACATAGCAACTGATTAATTTATCACATAGCAAACTATTAGTGTATCACATAGCAACTGATTAACTTATCACATAGCAAACTATTAGTGTATCACATAGCAACTGATTAATTTATCACATAGCAAACTATTAGTGTATCACATAGCAAACTATTAGTGTATCACATAGCAACTGATTAATTTATCACATAGCAAACTATTAGTGTATCACATAGCAACTGATTAATTTATCACATAGCAACTGATTAATTTGTCACATAACAAACTATTAGTGTATCACATAGCAAACTATTAGTGTATCAAATAGCAAACTATTAGTGTATCACATAGCAACTGATTAATTTATCACATAGCAACTGATTAATTTATCACATAGCAAACTATTAGTGTATCACATAGCAACTGATTAATTTATCACATAACAAACTATTAGTGTATCACATAGCAACTGATTAATTTATCACATAGCAACTGATTAATTTATCACATAGCAAACTATTAGTGTATCACATAGCAAACTATTAGTGTATCACATTGCAAACTATTAGTGTATCACATAGCAACTGATTAATTTATCACATAGCAAACAATTAGTGTATCACATAGCAAACTTTTAGTGTATCACATAGCAAACTATTAGTGTATCACATAGCAACTGATTAATTTATCACATAGCAAACTATTAATGTATCACATAGCAACTGATTAATTTATCACATAGCAAACTATTAGTGTATCACATAGCAACTGATTAATTTATCACATAGCAAACTATTAGTGTATCACATAGCAAACTATTAGTGTATCACATTGCAAACTATTAGTGTATCACATAGCAACTGATTAGTTTATCACATAGCAAACTATTAATGTATCACATAGCAACTGATTAATTTATCACATAGCAAACTATTAATGTATCACATAGCAACTGATTAACTTATCACATAGCAAACTATTAGTGTATCACATAGCAACTGATTAATTTATCACATAGCAAACTATTAGTGTATCACATAGCAACTGATTTATTTATCACATAGCAAACTATTAGTGTATCACATAGCAACTGATGAATGTATCACATAGCAAACTATTAGTGTATCACATAGCAACTGATTAACTTATCACATAGCAAACTATTAGTGTATCACATAGCAACTGATTAACTTATCACATCGCAAACTATTAGTGTATCACATAGCAACTGATTAACTTATCACATCGCAAACTATTAGTGTATCACATAGCAACTGATTAATTTATCACATAGCAAACTATTAGTGTATCCCATAGCAACTGATTAATTTATCACATAGCAAACTATTAGTGTATCACATAGCAACTGATTAGTTTATCACATAGAAAACTATTAGTGTATCACATAGCAACTGATTAATTTATCACATACCAAACTATTAGTGTATCACATAGCAACTGATTAACTTATCACATAGAAAACTATTAGTGTATCACATAGCAATTGATTAACTTATCACATAGCAACTGATTAATGTATCACATAGCAAACTATTAGTGTATCACATAGCAACTGATTAATGTATCACATAGCAACTGATTAATGTATCACATAGCAAACTATTAGTGTATCACATAGCAACTGATTAATTTATCACATAGCAACTGATTAATTTATCACATAGCAACTGATGAATGTATCACATAGCAAACTATTAGTATATCACATAGCAACTGATTAATTTATCACATAGCAACTGATTAATTTATGACATAGCAAACTATTAATGTATCACATAGCAACTGATTAATTTATGACATAGCAACTGATTAATTTATCACATAGCAAACTATTAGTGTATCACATAGCAACTGATTAACTTATCACATAGCAAACTATTAGTGTATCACATAGCAACTGATTAATTTATCACATAGCAAACTATTAGTGTATCACATAGCAACTGATTAATATATCACATAGCGAACTATTAGTGTATCACATAGCAACTGATTAATTTATCACATAGCAAACTATTAGTGTATCACATAGCAACTGATTAATGTATCACATAGCAACTGATTAATGTATCACATAGCAAACTATTAGTGTGTCACATAGCAACTGATTAATGTATCACATAGCAAACTATTAGTTTATCACATAGCAACTGATTAATGTATCACATAGCAACTGATTAATGTATCACATAGCAAACTATTAGTGTATCACATAGCAACTGATTAATTTATCACATAGCAAACTATTAGTGTATCACATAGCAACTGATTAATTTATCACATAGCAACTGATTAATGTATCACATAGCAACTGATTAATGTATCACATAGCAAACTATTAGTGTATCACATAGCAACTGATTAATGTATCACATAGCAAACTATTAGTGTATCACATAGCAACTGATTAATTATTATTCCTAGATTATTATGGCACCGGTTAACATTATCCTTGTCTAGTATAACCATGCAGCACTAAAAATGTCAGCACTTTCTTTGTGTGCATTCATTCATGGACGTCCCCTTTATGATTTAATTTTGTTAACATTTCGTTGAACGAATTTCTTTGTTTGGTCTTTATGGTAGAAACATATATATATATATATATAATAATTAAAGTTACATGGGAATACTCTCACCTTTATCATAAAATAAAATGAACGGGCTGTGATACTGAGTAGCATTAAAAATCTTAACTTCATGGACATTTATCAAGCAAAGGGAGTTAATGATTAATTTATTTTCATTTTGTTTTAAATACATCATTATCTTTAGGTTAACTTTGAAGTTTGGCTCAGAAAAAGCTTTAGAGCCAAATTTAGCTGTAGCCCTATCCAGCAAACTGGGATTGTATGCAGGTCACTGAACCTGTGACGAAGGTTTGACTAAAGGCCTGGTCACTGCTACGTCAAATCTACGAAAGTATTTCACTTTGATGTCACCACGGCGTTTTAACCAGTGATTCTCAAGTGTTTATTTATCTTACAATCACCTCGGAGCATTTATTGTCTCCACTCCAATACGCCTCGGAAAAATTAGTTGTTCTAAAAATAGGAACAAATAATTATTTAAGTGTTTGCATCATATTTCAGATGCAATAAGTGTATCGTTCTACCTCATCAGCTGTCCGTAGACAGCAAGTCGAGAACCCTCGACTGGCGATACAAGTTATTAACGATTAGCCTCAGGGGGGACAATTCATCACTTCTGCCGCACGTGTCACTACAATCGTTTGGTCGTAGAGCACGCGACCAGTTAAAGGGCCATTGGCGTCCTCGGATTGGTTAAGACCACGTCACGGTGACCACGTCACGGCTGGCTGACAGCCCCTCGTGACGGCCGCTTTAGAGCTACTAAGATAATGAGAGGCGTCCCATAAACCACCAACTGTCCCTGGACAAAGCTGACTTGACAGGAGGCCACATAATGACAAATGACAGGAGGCCACATAATGACACGTGACAGGAGGCCACATAATGACACGTGACAGGAGGCCACATAATGACACGTGACAGGAGGCCACATAATGACACATGACAGGAGGCCACATAATGACACATGACAGGAGGCCACATAATCACATGTGACATCAGGCCAAATAATTGCAAAATGGGGAACGCTATGATTCAAAGAGATAACTCACTTAATGACATCCTAAAAAATAAATGATTTATCTCATGTTTATCAAGACAGTGTCTTCCTAAAGACTCTCTCTTTCTCCTTCCTAAAGACTCTCTCTTTCTCCTTCCTAAAGACTCTCTCTTTCTCCTTCCTAAAGACTCTCTCTTTCTCCTTCCTAAAGACTCTCTCTCTCTCCTTCCTAAAGACTCTCTCTTTCTCCTTCCTAAAGACT
>CAXITT010000505.1:74419-131295 GCA_964033795.1 Lymnaea stagnalis | reverse complement strand
GGTAGGTCTACACTAGTGACAGTTTGAACTCTGTTGTCTAAGATTTTAACACTATTGTTCTTACACTTCTACACTAACCGTTTTGCCCAACATGGTCGACATAGTACATAGACCTAAGGGCCTAAAAGGTTCATTGCCCCCATCCCCTTAATTGATCTGATTCAGTTTAAATGTAAGTAGGCCTATGTTAAACACATATCCCTAACTGACAACTTGTACAGTGTGATTGAAACTCTCATATCATATTTCCTTACTCAGTACCAACAATGTATTTGGAGCAAGAGGGGTACTGGGGAGAGGTCTCCCCCCCCCCCCCTCCCTGGGTCTCTCCTCCCCAGAGACTTTCTATGTTTCTTATTTTGGTATTTAAAGCGAGGGGAGGGGTTTGTGGAGGGGTCCCCTCCCCAGTTCCTAGAAGATCATTACAAATGCAATTTAATTAGTAATTAAGCAGTAGTCGTCCTTTTGATACCTCAATACGGGTATTTTGATTTCAACTAATCAAAATACAGCAATTTTGGTGGGCGTATTTTTTTCCCCACCGGTGTTAGGTCTTGGGGTATCAGCAAGGATGTGTTTCTTTTTTCCTTTCTTTTGAAACGTGTAAGTTGAATTTTCATACAAATTAATGGAAAATTTCATTTCAATATACTTCATATTAACCGTATCGTTTATGATGCGAGTAATGCTCAATAAAGAACATGAATGTTATAACACACAGCGTTCAGGTCCTTCAAAGAATAGATCTATTCACCCTAAGTCCAGTGTTGGGATTCCCCAATGTGACGTCACTGCGCTTAGGGTGAGAAAACTCTTATCGAAAAGCCATACCGTTTATTCAAGTTTTACCCAATATTCTTTCATTGAGTCAAAAGTGATATGCAATTTATATTTTGTTAAGAATTATTACCCTCATAAAAACTCATCTTTTATATTTGTTTTTCTTTTTCCCAACAATATAGGTCTTACACAGGATGAAAGCATTGCTAGTTCCAGTAAATCACCAACAGCATCTGCTTCTCATCAAGATGGAGACATAGTTGTACCATTAGTAATTGTGACTGTTTGGAAGACCTCAGGTGTTACTGTATCACCTGCAAGCCGTGACCTGAAGTGCCATTTAAACGGAGTGGATATTGGCTCAGAGGCCAACATTATTCCTGGTAGGTGGCCTACTTTTTTTGTCTTTTTGCTACTTTATATAACTATATATAGAGAAGAGTCGCTCTTAACTGCAATATTTTTGTCTATTACATCAAGAGACTTCTGTATTCAAGCTGTTGTCTCAAAAAATTTGATTTTAATTTTTTTTTTCACTGTGATCATCTACTTTAGTCTTTTGCATTAATTCCAACTTAAAACGGCTGTTCTAAGTTTCTTATAATTTCAAGCAGTTTTGATAAATATAGATCAAAATTAATCAATTCAGTAGAGCCAGATAAAACTATTCAGCTAAATACTATGCAGCTTCAAATGTAACTAAGACATTTAAAATAGCATTTACATAAATTTAAATAAACAAGCAGGAATTTAGTAGTTGGTATATTTTATGTTAATCTCTTATCACGGGAGTTATAATGACTATATTAAGTCAGTGAAATCTGGGAACCAACCATTATGAATGGCAGACATGAACATAAAATGTCATGTGGTTCTGTGCTATTGCCTAAAATCCTTATTGATGATGGTCTGATGATGTTATTAAATGTCACAACATTCAACTCATATTATTTTTCATTTTCTGTCAGATAGCTAGAGGCAATTATTTATATTGATTGTAAAACACCTATATCAACCCCGCCTGCTGAATGGTATATACAAGAAAAGGGGATCTGAAATTTATCTGTATAATTTTTTTGCAAATTTGAAATGGAGCATTAAAGATCTGATAGAAAATTTAACCAGTTCTTTTGTGATGACGTGACTATCCATTTTCATGTCAAATTTATGCTTCCCACATATCTATGTGTTTATATATAATTTTAGACATTAACATTCATAACAATTAAAGTAACTCTTTAAAATAAACATTTATAAATTTCAAGCTAGTCACAGCTACAGTTGGTATGGTCATATAGGATCTTCACCTTCTAGTTTTAACATGATAAAACTCTTTACAATTCTTATTTGCACTTTCCAGTTTCTTCTGAAAGTAAATTTTCTTTATCAAACCTGTTTCCACGTTCAAATGATTAGTTGGAAGATTAGGCTAAAAAGTCAATTCTTGTTGGTAACAGATGCAGTAACAGATGATGCTTTCAGATGAGCTTTGATCAACTTCTGAAGTTCTTAGCAGAAAATTTCCTTAAATAAGTGAATGTTTATAAAAAAACAGGTTTCAAAGAAAGTTTTTTAGAATATACGGCCTGTAACAGTACGTTTACAATTATAGGTCAAATAAATGTTGTTTTTTTTAAGGAGATAAAAAATGAACTTGCAGAATATCTGGTTGGAAAATAGAAGTAATTGGCAGATGTAATGAGAAAATATTTCATTATATTTTTGACTCAAAGGAATATGAAGAGCTTGTACATTCCTTAACTTAACCTTATTTTAAGATCACATGCCAGCCTTGGTGCATTGTAAAAAAACAATTCCCTGTTTTTTTATGCCTGACTAAAGAAAATAATTATTTACCTTTTTTCATAATTTTTGTTACTTTGCTGATTTATTTAATAATTTTCACACAATCTATTATTCTGGAGCCCAAGATTTAAATTTTAAAAAATATTTTTGTATCATTATAGCTATGAAGGCTTCAAGTGCATACTTATTTTTCTTACTTTTATCTTCTGATTTGATAAGGATGAGTTGGATGTTCTAAATTTTAATTTACTACATTCATAACGCACTTATTGACCATAATTTATTGCAGTGGTAAGCCTATCATGATTCTTTGCGTGCATGCAGGTAACCAGCTAGAAGTTGGAGACAAGGTTTTGGAATTGTTGGATGGAACAATGGTTAAACCACAACGACGTCATCTACCTCCCACACCAGGTGTGCCGATCCTTCCTGTTCCCCCACCCAAGCCACAGAGAGCTGTTGATGGTTCCAGAACTGCTACACCAGACACAGTCAATGTAAGCACTGTAGATTGTAAAAAAAAAACATGCAGCTGATATCATTTTATAATAGGGCTTTGTGTTTATTGTTTCCAGTTGATGACTCAAAGAGGAAGTGTCTCTTCTTATGTCCTCTTAGCGAATATCCTTAGATTGGAGCTTAAAAAAATACCACCACCACCCCAACCCCCATCAAAAAAAAAAAAGGTTGAAATGACATTTATATATGTCAATAATAAAAAATTATTATATATAGATATTGAATTTTTATTCACCATAAGTCATACATTTTAAAATGGATTTAAGAAATAAAAATTTCAATTTCTGACTGCTGCTGAAATGAAATAATGTTTTTCAATCTAATTCAAAATATGTAAATATTATTCAATCAACATTGTGTTGATTTTTTTTTAATCTCCGAAAAAATTCTTATTTTGCATTTTAAGTTATGGAGAATAGGAATCAAGTTTTACCAAAAATGTCTTTCATGTATAGCTCTGAGTCATTGATTGTAACCAGTGCATTATGAAAAGTTATGTAGACATAATTATTATTTTTGATCTACAATTTGCCAAAGGAATCCCATCTGAAGAGTCGAGATGCTCTCAGGGAGTGGTGTCTTGGCCAGCTTCCTGTCTCAGAGTCTGAGTTACAGCAGAAAGCAAAGGATCCTGACCAGGTTTGTTGTCATTATAGACTACAACATTTGTTGGGGTGGGGGTTAGGGTTATGTAAACTAAATTTTAACATTTTAATTACAGTACTTTATGGACTAGATTACCAGAGGGACTTTCATTATTGTAAAATTAAATTGTATTATTTTGTGTGAATTTCAGTTAGCCAACCTGGCAGCCAGCTACCTCACAAGACACATTAATTTACATACAGATGTTGTCATGTCCACTGAACTGACAGATCGAATCTTCAAAATGCTGCAGGTAAATTATTTCCTTTTATTTATCATCTAATTGAAGCCTTTGAATAAATTTTAAATGTATTTTCAAGATTCTATGGTAAACATTATTTAACCTGTGTAAAATTAATATTAGTACCCTTATAGCTAATGTATTTTATCTGATTTTTAAAAAAAAATTGTTTAAAACGAAAATTTTGAGGACACTGAACTTCATTTTTTTGAATGACTTTAAATGAGTTTACTTAATATGACAGACCTGTTTACTCTTACGATTTTGGCGTACAATGTACGATTTTGAGGCGTATACACTATATATACTGTATGTTTATTTTTTACTATTAAGATAATGTACTGAACGATTGTGTGATGATATTGCACGATTTTAAGAGTTTCAGGGTAAACAGGTCTGATATGAAGCCTGCTGAGTTGGAGTGTTATAGAGTCAGGCATTGGGATGGGGTTGTTAACAAAAAAATATATCACCAAAAGAAAAGAAGAAGAAGAATTTGAGATTTGATAGAAGAATCTTAATTATCTGATGATATTTTAATTGTTAAATAAAAGGCTTGAGGTTTTGGTTTCATACCCATTCTCGGTTTCTACAACTGTGCATGAGTGATAGTGTCCTCCACTTGATTATCCCATTCTATCGGAAAGCAAGGATATGAACTATTAAGAATAATTCAGAGTTCCTAATTGTCTGGCATGCACTTCTAATTAGTCATAAGTCAAGAGAAGTTGTTGCTGATAGAAGCATGTATAATCAGGTCATGGCTACTCATTATTTGCACTGTCTGGTTCTTTCTTTGAGGCTTAAGTTGTCACATTGACATTGCTGGATGTATGGGTAGCTCTGATTTTTGTACATTACATATTTTAATATTTTACGAAAAGCCATAGGCGCTAGATCAGTTCTTTAGCAGTTATTATTGAAATTGCAGCAAAAACTTTTAAAGATATTCCATTAAGTTACCTGAATGACATTATTTTATTTATCAAAGTGTGAATAAAATCATTTCAATAATTTTTTAGTGTGAATTTAGTGTCTTTCCCTTGAGTTTATTAGTGAACACATCTGATGACTTAAATTCAACCATGAAGAACAATATTAAAAGTCCATGTCAGTATTCTTAATTTATCAAGCCCAAGCTGACATGTTTTAGTTTTGCTGTTGTGAAATAATGATACAAGGTTTATTAAATAATTTTCTGTTAGATGACTATTTTTGGCCTAGAATGAGACCATGGCCAGATTTTAGACAGGCCTTGACTTGTTGGAACCATAACTAACTATCCATTAGTAATGATAGTCATACTGTAGTTGCTATAAATAGATTTGCAATGCAAGAAAAAAGTTGGCCTCGTTTTTATACAAGGACATTTACAATGCTATTTTTAAAATTTAATCCCATAATAATAAATTGATACAGGCCTCTTTGAGACATGGCTCATAACTTGTGTGAAATTTCAAAAATTCTTGTTACCAGTTTGACCAGTCATGCTATAAGTGTGTTCATAATTGACCACACATTTCGTAAAATGTACTTTAACTTATTTCAAATCAAGTAATGTTGTAATGGTATCTATAATCAGTGCCGGCCATGCAGATAGTACACTTTACAAAAAACCATGTCCCCGTGGTTGGGTGCATTTGTATGGGGAAAATAGAATATAATTTCTAAAATAACAGACCGTATATTGTTACAGTGGGTATTAAATTATCAAGCTTTTGGAGCAGCTAAATTCTACTATAAAACATTACAATATTAGTTACAGCCAAGAGTCTGCTTTAACGTTAACAGAACAAAATAACCTGACATCTGACAATTATTCTTCTTCCATCTTCAAATGTTTGAATTTATAAAACTCAATATTTCAGGAAGTGGCACAACATAGAAAGGACATCTTACGGAACTTTTTAACTAAAGTAATAAATGAAGTGATGGATGACAACAGGCAGAATGAAGGTGTTCATCATGGGACGGTTACCTCCCTCTTGGTGGAAATTTTGCGTCAGTTTTTGGTAAATGAAAAAGGAAAATTTTACATTTTCGTCAGATGGAAATTCTTCAGATGCAGATTTTATTGGTATACAAGCAAATAAATAAGTAAATAATGGGGCTAAAATATAATTTGTTTCATGGAAAATGATCTTAATTATTTCAGTGCCATAATTTTAAAAAAATATGTTTACAAGATATAGATTCAAGTTTTTAGCTCACTCTTCCCACTCCACAAAAGATTTTTACAAAATAACTTTTAAACTTTTCATCATAAATTTGTTTATCCAATGAAAAAAATGATATCTGGAATAGCACAAGATAATTGAAATTAAAAAAGGGGCATCATTTATTTTTTTTCTCTTGTGCCGAGACAAAGTATTGGTGGGACAGCGTCATTCTCGTTTGATTATGATTTTTGTATGTACTTGAGTATTAAAAAAGTGGTCCCCATAGCTGTAGAGAAAATGATTGGCAAATACAAATTTCTGTATTCTCTAGGACCCGGGGTATTTGGTCCTGTTGTGCCTGCAACTTTTAAGGGCCCTGAGTCACATCCCAGGCAATGTGATAACCATGGTGACCAGCCACACGACGGCGGCAGTTCTAGGGAGTATGGCCGTCTACAAAGAGAATGAGCGAGTGCAGAGTAATTGCTTGGACATTCTTGCCAAGATGGCCACCTACACACCAGCTGTTCTAGAGAAGGTGGAGATAATTTTGCTACCTCTAAATAAATGATGCAAGATTTGAGCCTTAAGTTGTGTCACATTTGAATCAGAAAATATGGTTTCAAAATTCAGTGTATCATTGTTTAGCTTGTCTTCCATAATATGATAGAGGTTTAAAGTAATGTTCACAGCTGATACTGTTAATTGTGTCACAAATCACATTTCATGCATCTGAA
Organism: Lymnaea stagnalis; assembly: GCA_964033795.1. Taxonomy (NCBI): domain Eukaryota; kingdom Metazoa; phylum Mollusca; class Gastropoda; family Lymnaeidae; genus Lymnaea; species Lymnaea stagnalis. Next base: position 124,408 of record CAXITT010000505.1, on the reverse strand, counting down.
GTATAAATTTTTAATGAAATTACCTCCCTTTCTTTCAGCCTCCTATGAGGGAATCAACTATTGACCTTGTTGCCATGGCCATGACCTTACATTCAAAAAATCTGATTATCATCCAAGCAGGAATTCGAACACTGGCCAACCTGGCATCTCTCCTTCATTCCCTTGCTTTTACATCTATGAAAGGTTTGTCATGCTTTCAGCCTGGATGCCATTTTGTCCAGCAATTCTTCGCTTAAACTTTTTCTAAATATTACTTTATCAAAGTTAAGTATAAATACAAATATGCAAAGTATATGTTAAACTTTTTATATTTTTTTTAGATCGGTAGAATTTGTAATCAATGTCTTTACTTATGGATACGAGAGATTTGAGTGAAGACAAATGTAATTTATTGGTTTGCTTTGAAGAGAGAAGAAGATATGCTCTAATGAAGATATGTTCTAATATTCACCTCTAGAATCACCTTACCCTGAGCTACGAGCGTACGTGAGCCTGTTGATCACCGTGTTAGAGTACATGTACAGTAACTCACTGAAGCGTGTCAGAGATGCTCTGGGAATCTTCTGTGGGGATCTGACCATCAAAACAGACGGTCGAAGATTCCTTTTTGAGTACGGGAAAATGGAACAACTGAAGTGAGCACCTCTATAATATCATTCCTTCAAATTCTTTTTGCTTATCATCTTAAAGTTGAGATGGTACTGAACCTTAACAAAAAAATTAGAGATGTTACTCAAAAATAATTGTGATCGTCCTTCAGTGTTGCTAGGATTTGTTTTATGTTGAAGCATTTATGAAATCTTAAATGGAAACATATGGAGTCTAAAAATACTTAGTGGGGGTATGACTCAGCTCAGGGTGTTAAACTTCAGTGTTGTAAAGTACATACCAGTTCATTTAAAGATCAGTGTTGTGACATACATACCAGTTCAAAACGTATTTCCCCTCTTGTTTTCAGAAGCCAACAGAAACTCTGGGAACAAGCACCAGATAAAATTCCTAGAAAAATTAACGGTGCCGTGAAAAAACAGAACAGCGCAAAGACGGAGGACAATGTTGACTCCGGGAATGAAAACGATAACGAAGGTGAAGATGCCACAAACTTTTCTGACGACAACAGCAACTCATCCGGGATTCTGAAGCGCTCTCGTTCATTTGAGAACTTGCGCAACCCCGAAAGACGAGTCTCGTTTATTGAAGAACATGATCTCGCTTCATTCTCCGATGGCTCGACCTCATCTCTGTCCTCCAATGGCGATCCTCCCACCAAATCAACTGGGGTGGAAAGCCCTGATATTCAAATACTGTCACGATCTGTTATTTATCCTGCAAATCTTTCAACGAGTGACAGTATAGATGGTGAGTCCCCAGGCCATGACCTGCAACACAATGACATTGAAAATAAGGGCCCCTCCTCCGCTCCAGTTAAACCACTTCGTCGACCTATTGGGCCCCCCCTTGTGCACATCAATAGTCAGTCAGATAGCGATGCAGACTCATTCATGGACTCGCCTTCCGATGATGGAAAAAGGTCAGACATTGTCCATTCTAAAAGTGATTCTAATGTGTACAAAGACAACTCCGCTCACCATGACTCCCATTCTCAGTCTCTCCCACATAATGGTATTACCTCCGACCTCCCATCAATACCTTCAGCTCGAACCCCTGTTGATCTGACTGACTTCCGGTACACAACTGTTGACATCAAGTTTGTAAAGAGAGCCATCAGTGTCCAGGTAGAGTTGTTTTGTCTTGTCCTAAGGGGGGCTATTTAAAGACGTCTATGGTGGTGGTCTCCCTTCTTTAAATAAGAATTTAAACATTTATTATTTATTTACTTTTCAGATTTTATTTGTATTTAGGTATTGAAAAGATTATTTACATCAATGAAATTATTATTTGACAATGTTAAAAATAAACCGGTCCATTATAATATGACATTTATGGTTAAATAATATAATTCTAATTGTTATTTTGAACCCTTTTGATGGGCTGTAAGATGTTAAAGTTGTCATGTTCCAGTTCTATCAAAAATGAGCCTAAGTTTAGTGGGCTGCCTGTGATCAGTACATTGCCTTTGTTTTTTGTTTGGGAAATTAAGTTGTTGTTGTTTTAACAAATTGATGACATGACTTTTAACTTAATCTGAGTGTGTCAAAATTAATTTAAAACTGTTAACTTTTATTCCAGGCAGATGTTTTGTATTTTTACTTTAGATTTATAATTTTCAATCAGAATTATTTTCAAATGATTGATAAAATTTTTAAAAATTATTCTTGCCTTTCTTCAAATGGAAGAAAATAACTTTTTTTTTTTTTTTAAATTCCCATTAAAATCAAATGTCTCTATGTGTCAAATGTTGACATCCTGTCAATCAATATGTGCAGGTCACTTGTCATGTCTGCTCTGTGTCGGTTCAAGATCACAACCCAAAGGCCTTGAAACTCATTGATTTGTCTTTGAAAGATCTCCTCAGCCAACCTGGCATACCAAATGCTTTATGGCAGTTCGCTAACAGTCAGCTGGAGGAGGGGACAACATTGATGGACATTGACCCTGCCACTGTTATTAGTGTCATCGATGCAGTCAGATACAAGTAAGTAGGACATTTCTGTCACACTATATCATCATTGAGAACAATAGATGTATTAAACTGTATCATTGACAAATGTCAGTTCTGATTTTGATGCATGATTTATAATTTCTTCAATGCCATCTCAGCTCATTGTATGAATGTTGACTCCTTGAGTCCAGTCTCTGCCAGGGGCACACAACTCTATCATTGCCTGTCCTTCAAAATTTCTCTGCAAACTCTCCATGTCCAACACAAATCTAAATGCATGTGGTGGTACAGCTCACTTGATAATGATATTTTAACAGCTTGTTTGATATGTTGACAGCTCACTTGATAATGATATGTTGACAACTCAGTTGATAATGATATGTTGACAGCTCAGATGATGATATATTGACAGCTCAGTTGATATGTTGACACAATTACGACACATCTGTTTTATGTCAGTATTTTCTTCCTTTTCTCCAGAATGTTGGCCTTAGATCTGGTGAGAAAAAGCCTTGTGCTTCTGCTGCAAAGTCTCTCTCCAAAACTCAATGTCAAAATGTTTGCTATCACAGGGGAAATCTTTCAATACATTGTCAGGGACACAGCCTTGTCACCCATTGTATCAGGTTGGTAGAATGACACATCATTCCTAGACTTGTACAGAGAGTTTTTTGTTTTGATGTATTTTAGCTGAAGATTCTTTCCGGCTGTTGTAACATAACTTGTAAGACGGCAGCTAATTTTGAACAAGACTGTGGTGTCTTGCCAAGTTGACACCGCCTCAGACTTTGTTGGCTGAGTTGTTTTTACTCGGTGTGATAAGCTATCTGACTGGACCGTTGTGTCTATTTCACCCAACTGTTTGATCCATAGCTGAAGATAACCTCAGAAAAATTCAAACTTGCTGCCACTAGATCAAAAGGCAAATATTTTTAGTTATTGTGCCACAGGGCCAGCAACATAGAATGTAATTCCTGTCAAAGTTTTACAGCAATGTTGAGTAGTCATTCTTTTATGAATGGCAAATCTGGTAAAATAAAAAGTGACATAAAAATGTTTAGTGTTGGGATTTTTAAACTTTGTGCATCAAGGAGACATTTGTGTCACCAAGCAATGGGTCCTGATAGATGTTCCAAGTCATGTGACCTTAAGTTCAATGAACAAACTTATACACTGGCAAAATCCTAGCCTGCCCAGTCACAACCAACAAAACCAGTCAACTTTCCATTATCAAAAGTTGGTTGGTGGACCACTTTAGGACAAAGTGGTACAGTGGATAAAGTGGTACAGTAAATGGGCAGAAACCATGAAGATCAGAGGTGTACACACTAGCATGCCCCAACCTGATCTGTGGTAGAAGCTTAAACGCCAGCACCTGAGCTTGGTAACTCAGATGAGGACGGAACATTGCCCTACTAAGCCATAATTCAACAGGCTAGGCCACAATAAGGACCCGAACTACTGGCATTGCAAACTAGCCCCATAAACGGTTGTACACCTGTTAACTCTGTGCCCTAAACTTGAACTTAGGGAGGCCATGGTGGCAGGCGAGTCTTGCGTTGATAAATTCTTGTTTGTTGCAGCTAAGCAGATGATACTTGTAGCCCCCTTCAGAGTTTGACTTAGTATTTGTGTCACCTCTTGCCAGGGTACAGGCATTCTAACAGTAACATCTGTAGGCCATCCAGTAGATAGCCTCCCAAAGGCCAAAGCAGTAACTGCAGAAGGTCACTCATTTAGTTACCTCTCAACAGCTGATCTATTCAAGATAAAATGTTAAAATATTTTTCCTGTAAAAAAAGATTTCCTCATATTTACATTACATATTGTCAATTTCCCCAGACAAAGAATTTATCAGCAATATTGATGAGGAGTTGGATAAAGTCAAAAAGAGTTGTGAGGCTCATGCCCCAGTCATAAGATTACTTGAAAACATTTCACTGGTTTTGAAACCAAAGCCAAAGCAAATAAACTAACATCTGAATGAATTTCAACAAATAAGCTGAGCACTGAATGAATTCAAACAAGTAAACTGACATCTCAGTGAATTTCAACAAAAAACTAACATCTGCTGGGATTTTTGTATACCATGAGAAAGAAACTCAACAAATTTTGACTGTGAACATAAATATCTGAAGGGTTTTTTTTTTAATGCAAATTCAATTTTTTTTTTTTTAAGCTGATTTTTCGAATTTATGTTTGAAATGTTGTCATCTCTTGGTTACCCTTGTCATCTATTTAAATCATAAATTATATTTAAATGTATTTGTTTTGTTAATTATTACACTGTCAAACTGCTTATATATTATGTATAGTATTGCCTCATTTATTTTCTATGAAAAGGCCAAAAGGTTTTATTTTTTATACTTAAATGACATTTCCAATTATCAAAACGTTGCAAGTAAAAGAGAAGCTTGATGTTCACATATTTATAATAAACAAGTTCTCAATGACAAATTCTAAGATTGTCAGTGGACAGGAAATGCAGAGAAAGATGTAGAGCTTTGGTAGGTTGGTCCATTCCAAAATTTTATTCAACAGCTAAAAGTTGGTTGATAGAGAATAATGGATTTTGTAAAGACTTATCAGAGTGTAGACAACTAACTGGTTACACTTTGGATCTTGAGTTTCTAATTCATAACTAAAATCCTGGCATAAATCTTAAATAAATTATTATTTACTAACTTGAAATAATTTCATTTGTCATTGACTCACTGTGTTCGGAAACATTTCAATTATAATTATGCTGCCTATTTACATTTACCAGGTAGCTTTGTTTTCTAATATGTGTTAAACGTTTGTGTTTTTTTTTAAAATCTATTTTGTCACTAAAAAAACATAATTTGAGAAGCACTTTTCTGGAGTAATGCAATACATGTTTACTATGAGCCCCTAGGGTAGCATCCCTACTTAAGTGTTTAACTGTTTCTATCAAGGGACTCTGGGTACTTAATGTGCTAACATGTTTTCATTAAAGTATGTCATGTTATGTCTTGATATTATTTTTCTCTAAACACATTATACAATATCATATGATTTTGTATTCAAAATATACTTGAAAGTCAATTAGTTCTACTACTTATATTTACATGGCCATCAATTATTTGTTATGTTTTCAACATTTTACCATTACTGTAACATTACAAAATATAAATCTTTATTGAATGAATATGTTTAAATTGTTTATTTTTAAACATGAATACTGTTTTTCATTGATCATTATATAATGGGATCTAATATATATAAAAATTGTAGGCTTATATTTTAATTTTGTTACATACATCCACCATTATGTTTTCTCCCAACACTTACATAATTTAATGCTACAATTAAAACTTCAATATAATTTATATTTTCTCACTAATGAACCCTTTTAGTTTTTAGCAATTAAGTCAGATCTGGCTTTAGATTTTAACTATTTGGGTTCAAGTTTCATTTCAGATCACAAATTATATTGTTTTTAATATTTCTGTAAACTCCAATGATCCATCGTCTGTTAGTTCTTAGATTTGTACAGTAATGTAAACCTGTTAACCCTATCCAAATATCTTATGTCCATTTTTTTTGTGCTAATATTAAATTTAGATAATGAAATTATTTCTGTCTGCAGTTAACTTATTGTTGTTCTATCAAGAAACAAACTTATTTTATCTACAATTTTCAGCTCATGAAAGCTCAGCCTTAGCATAACTGACAATGGGCTACATATGAAATATAACATACACATATAAGACAATGTGTGGGCACATATAAGTAATTAGTTTAAGTTACATCCAATTGCTGTTTTTACACTGCCTATTGCGTTATCTGTACTTAACAACTTCTTAGTCTACTTAACATGAGTGTTGAAACATAATTTTTTTTTTTATATTTTAAATAAACCTCCACATATCCTAGAAGGTTAAAAATTGTATGATATGGAGCATTCGCATATATCAAATTCATATATACTTGAGTTATATAATACTAATTCAAATACTGAAATTTCTGTATGCATTGAATAGTAGTACTTTTTATGTCAGCGTGTCCAAAAGGGGCTGCTAAAAAAACTCTTTAAAAATTTATGTGAAATCAAAACGCATAATTTTCAAGAAAATAATAAACTATTGATGTTTTAATATTTTGACTGATTTTTGCCAGAAAGGAAATCTCCATTAGATTTTAGTAAATTACTTACTAAAAATAATTCACTCTTACAATCCAACAATAAAAACAAGGACATGACTCTGTGACGTAAGATAAGTTTATTTAAGTGGGATTTCAATATTGGTATCCATAGAATCAATTTTAGTGATAATCAAAATGTTCTTATAAATTTGTTATTGAACTTCATTTAATATGGAAAGGAAACAGCTTCAGTTTTTATGTGACTTGAATTTAAACTTTTTAATGTGGCGCTGAAAGCCTGCTCTATCAAGCTGAGATTTGACACATTCCTCTAGGATAATCAGATAAAAAAATTTTTTTAACTAAATGAAGACTGTGTTTTTGGAAACATATTTAATTAAGACAGAGAGCTATGAGGTAAGGCTAAACATATCTGTATTAATTATGTACTATTTCTTGGTCTAATATAAGAGTTCAGCTCAGAATCTTTTTTCCTCTTCATTCCATTGTAACTCATGTGCCATTGCACATATTTTATTGCTTACAATGTGGGTTTTTTTGTTTTTTTTCAACGGTTGTGAACTCACAGCATTATTTTCTTGTACACTGAAACTGTTTGATTAAAATTTTATTACAACTTCCCAGATGTTTTAAACGGAACGAGAGACAATGTTACTGCTGTTTACATATCAACTGAAAAGCAAATTGTTCCCTAATTGATCTCTGTGGATAGTTAGGGATCCAAGCGTTTTGTTTCAGAGCCCCAACTGAATGATTTTAAGTTTCCTTCCCCTGTACAGAATAGTGTCAATGTGTACCCTTTTTCTTCCCTTGTAAAGAATAACTGATTAAATGTCCAAAACAAAGCTTGGAAAGTAGTTTAGAAGATTTCAATAAACACATCGCAAAAAATCAAACATGGACACGTGTCCAACAATTGAAACAATAGAACCACTCTATGTATCAATAAACATGCATACACTACAAACATTTGTTATAACAATAAACCAATATCATTGTTCCACAAATTGCTTACATGAATCTTTTTATTTTAATGAGGATTTTGTGTGAACCTTTTTATTGCATGAGGTAACAGGTGGCCTAGCAATGGATGAAACAAAGGGGTGCAATGGAAAGTTACATTTGCATAATTGAAACTCAATGAGAAGGGTTTGTCTGAAGACTAAACTTTTGAGACTCCAATAGTGACATGTACAAGGCAATTTTACAGTCCACATTTTTGGTCACACTGTCACATCAAGAAATGTTTTAAATGGATCATTTTCTTTTGCCACTCATCAGTGTAGCGCAATATTTTTAATGTGTTAAAAGATATTTTGTACTTTTTTTGATGGTGCTTTTTAAGTTGGTTAAATTATGTCATATTTGAATTTTTAAATTATTATTTTTTTATTACTTACCTTGTGTTCACCATTCCCTGTCATTGAAGCATTCCTGTTAATTGAGTTTTGTCTACAAATAGTTGTCTGTTCATCAGTGTTACATATCAACTATATATTAATGTCCTATTTAAACTTAAAATGTTTTGCTTTCTATTGGTGTGTTTGCATTTTCTTTCTTTTACAGTGGATGGATTTCATAGCAATGTAACTTGTGACAGCATTTCAAGCAGTTCCAAATTACTGACCTATTTATATCAAGCAATAACAATACTTCAGTTTTAGTCCACCCAAAACCATTTTATGCAAATTATTTTTCCAAAATTAATGAGATGCATATGTTCAGGTTATTTGATTTATTTTTTCTTCAAAAGTGGTGTTGAAATTGTTAACTATTGCTTTAGTAGTTGAAATGTTTGGCTTTATGGAGGTACTTAGTCCAAGCCTCTGGCTTTGGTTATGTGTTTTTGTTTGCATTTGAAATCAAGCTTGGCCAAGTCACTGACTTGTTTGTTTTGGCTAGTCAGTAAAAATACCTCTCACACAAATATTTTTTTATTTTGTTTCCAAAACTGAGTCGTAAGTTTATTATTCTTTATAATGATGGCCACTGGCCAAATCTCATTGTGGAATTTTACAGTTCAAATAATTAATCTGTTGTGGTCATCATGACCTCAAAAAATGTCTGACACTATCCTCTGTGATAAAATTTTGGGACCTAGGGAAATAATTTTGTTTGTGAAGAGAATTTTTACCTACTGCACTTCCCTCCATGACTTTCATTGTTACTCCTTTGTTTAATCACCAGATCTTTCTGTAAAAGTAGCCAGTGAACTATGTATTCTGGCTGTAATAGAAATATCTGTTCACTGCACCTTAAATTTAAGTAATTTGTACAATATAGTCATAATAGTGTATTTCTGTAAAAATTACATAATTATTGTTACACTTAAAAGTTTGTAGGAGAAAAAAACATGTTTCAAGTCCCACTTTTTTAATTTCAAAAGATAAAGATTTTCACATTTTTGTTGATGGGAAAAAATAGAAAATGTTTATTTCTTAATCATTTTGTTTTTACTGATAACTTTATGACTAAAAATCTCCTTTTTTTTTTTTTATTGTCGATCAATGATTGCTACAATGACACAAAAGTTATTACAGTATTTTGGTTTTGTTATTTGAATTTTTTTAGGGAGGGAAAAATTGGAGTACTTAAAATGAGTTATAAAAAGAATTAACAAACTATTTCACATCCTCGTACTTACTTGAGTAGCTAGTTTGTTACTAAATGGCAGTTTCAAAATAAAGTGGCTACAGTCAACCTTCACGTCTTTGTTCTTGACTCTGACTTCTGAGAGCATTATATTTTGTCTTGGTGTTATGTGTGGGAAATCTGGCAACAAGTATAAAGGGAAAAATTATGTGAAGTTTGAAGAAAAAAAACAAAAGACTTATAAACGCATTATTACATAATGTTGCTGTAAAACTCTCAAAACAGGTGAGTCATGTTTTCCAAACTTACAAGAGACACTGCAATCTAATAACTTTTAATTAAACTTTTTTTTTAAACTTGGTTGGGTAAGTGCAAGGAAACCAAATAGTCATTAATGCAATGTTACAAAATTTCTTTTACCGAACATGTAAGCATTAGATCTTAATCCTTTTTGAAATAATGGGGGAAAAAAATATTTGTTTAAAAAATCAGACTAAGCATTAAGAGCAATTTTTTTTTTCCTGTACCCCTTGATTAGACTTTTCATTTATGAGTAACACCCCTCTTTGAAATATAGCTTCTTGTATATAAAGGAGTGTAAAAAAAAAAAATTCTGCAATTTTTGCGTATCCCTCAAGCAGTCCACTGCGTAACCCAAGTGGTGTGTGTAACAAAGTTTGAGAACCACTTGTTAGAGTCAGCCACAATAATAATGAACAGTGTACAAGCTGTCAAAATTTGTAATGTGGTTGTCATTTTATAATGTAGTAATCTAGCATTGTAATGTGGTAATCTATTGAGAAACCATCTAACTAAATCAGACATCAAATCATCAAGAGTTGTATATACAGGAATGAGTACTTAGAGCAATGCCCCTACTGCTGGATCCATGCAGCTCTCATGAAAAATTTCATGTAAATTACTTTTGACCCATATTTCCATTGATTATATTTAACCTCCTTTTTAAATCCTGTATTTCAACTTTGCTTTTGTTCATGGGTGGCTAGCTGGCTGGCAAAATCTTTGGACGGCTAAATGACCCACTTATCAACCTATTGAGCTGAAACTTGGCACATTAGACTCATTACTAATTACAACACATTCCTTCAAATTTCCAGCCCCACCCCAAAATCCGAACTCCAAAAAACAGTTAACCTGTGCAGTATTAAGGGAAAGATAAACTATAGTTAACCTGTGTAGTATTAAGGGAAAGATAAACTATAGTTAACCTGTGTAGTATTAAGGGAAAGATGAACTAAAACTCCAGATAACTGAACTAAATGAGATTTTTATTTTATTATTTTTTTATTTCGCAAGTGGGTTTGGTGCTTATTATTATCTTTTGTTTTTCTCAAATGGTCGTTGAAATAAATTTGCTGTTAAAAGCAGGTGGGTCATTAGAATATAAATATAATTCATGGGCATGAAAAAGTGTGGTTGCAAGTCGGGGGGGGGGGGGATACTAATTGGGATTCTGATAAAAGTGGGTTACTTGTAAATGCATGTTTGGTCAAATTTTAAGCTCCACCACACAAACACATTGCTCAGTTTTACATTTTATAAAGGATTTATATGAAACTTTTTTTTAGGGGCTGTTTAATTTTATTGTTTTAACTTAAATATTTCCATTATGCCCATATCAGTCCAATGACAGAAATTGCCATTTCATTGACCAAGCAAATATTTCTCTTGTAAGGTATCACTAGAAGTAATAATGAAATTTTTAGCATTTTTTTAAATGTGAGTGAAGTCCTCATTTTCGTTGGGTCTCTAATGCAACACTTTGGTTGTCTTTGAATGACAAGTTGTTTCTTGTCTTCCCCGTCCCAAAATAATGACATTGGACAACCAGCAGAATGACATTGGACTACCAGCAGAATACATATAAATGAATGCACAAAAATGCTTTGGGATTCCGAAAGGAAAACAACTGAATTATTTGATGTTTTCAATGCTTTATTTTTCCAGCACAAACCATTGCAATCAGACTCCACTTCATACTTCATCCAAACTTAATACAACCCCAGCAACTACGCCATGTCTAAATATTGTCTTTGATAAATCCATGAATTTGTTAGGTGCATCTTTCAGCGCCACCTGTAGCTCTGCCGTAATTTAAGGAATTGACATTTATTTACAGCAGCCACTGGGGAAAAGAAAATCATAGCACACAGAAATTTTTTCAAATGTACGTAGGCATGTTTTTTAAAAATTCAATACTTATACCTTTAAAAAACTAATGGTAAGATGATGAAAACAAATGTACATGCAGAGGTAAGAGATAAATCTATACAAGTAAATGACAATAAATTTATCTAAATATTTATCTGCGCAACTTGTACATTTGTAAACTAATGCCAGCAGATAGATCAGCCACACGTGGACATGAAACAGAAACAATCACAGCTCTGTTGGTGAAGAATCTTAAAAGATGACAGAGTAAAAAAAAAAATTCACATGAGTATTCGGCACAGCATACATTATTCTTTTGTTTCAATTTGAAAAGTTGTTAAAAAATGAAATGTTATATAACTTCTGGTGGTACTTAATTATTGATTGAGAGCACTGGAGAAATAATTCTTTTAAAAATTATTTTCATCAAAATCTGAGTTCCATCGTTACATGTAGCCATTACAAGCCCTCTTTACAAGAAAAGAGCGGAATTAATTTTTTTCCAGTCACCAGTCAAGTTTCTTTTTTTAAATACTAGGCCTACTAAGAAAAAAACTAAAAATTCACAAATTAAATGGAACCTGATCATACACAATTTTCTTTTTTTTTTTCAATGAACAATTTTAAAATGTTCATTTTCAAAAACTCTATCTTTATATTGGTTATAAGGCAGGTAAGATTTTGTTTATTTTAAAAATTAAGATTAGGTTCAATTCTGTTTTAAAATTCTGTTGTTTTAAACAACTTATAAAGATATCATCTCGTCAAGCTAAGTTTTGCAAATACTGCATGTGTGTGGTTAGGTCATTAAATTGGTTTTTAAACCTGTTTGCAGAAAAATAAACTGATCAGAGGTTTAGGAGCCCCAAGACTGACTAAAAACTTTAAGATGGCCAGTGGGGTAGGAATTCATGAGAAACTGTATTAATGGCTCAATGTTTTCAAGATGAAAGTTAATGTTGTACATGGACATTCAAAGAACTTTGGTAATACTTGGAACAACAAAAAATATAAATAATTGACTGCATGATGTCAAATCACACCTCCATGTTATTATGACACATTTGTAAAACAATTTGTTGGCATGGTAATGGATGGAACTACTGCAGGTGAACAGAATTACTTTTAAAAATTACTTTTTTTTAAACATAACTACTGACTTTTATAGCACAAATATTTGGTCATCTTACAGAGCAGGAATTCTAATTTGTAAGCTGTGTTGTCTTCATAACTGTTTTTTCATTGTTGTTCATCAAAAAGAATTATTAAGGAAATACTACACATAAAGAGTGCATTTGGTTTTTCTCTAAATGAGCAAACACATCTAATTTTTAGATTTATTGAAACAAAAACTTAATCTCAAAATTTAATCAGTTCACCAAGTTGCTGGTTTCCATTAACACATCAACAATTCAGGGAAACAAGTAAAATTAAATTTCAACAAAATATAAAATAATGCATAAATAAATATAGCACAAATTACAAACATCAATTTAAAAAATCACCCAAAATAAATAAAGTTATAATTTCTGTGACTTAGTATCATTCTTTATAAGCAAAAATGATTTCTAGATAAGAAGGAAAAATAAAACAGAAGAATTCAACCAAAAAAATTTTGTTACTATTTTTTTTATTCAATCGAATTTTAATATTGAGCAAAAAAAATTGAAACTTGTTTCATAAACTTTTCTCTAAAATTTGAAGGAAACAAAATGCCATGATCTTCTTTTTACCATTTAGTTATTGATTTAGTTAATCTTTTCATATGTATTCAGTTATTGAAATGGAAAGTCAGTGACGTAAGACCAACCTCATGCAATATTTATAGAAGTCAAGATTATGTTCTGACTTCAGTGATCCTCAGTATGTTTAAGATGACTACAACTACCACAGATAATTACTGTACAAAACCATCCATATTATTGACCAACGTGTGCACATGCAAGCATTAATATTTGTTTCACAATAGTAATCATGAAGCTATCAGATAAATAACGATTTCATTCCAGCACCAGAGGGAGCCATCCCCATGTGAGACTTAATAAGATTTATTTATTGATAAAGCTTTATTGAACCCTTACATCATGGATTCATTGAAAGCTCAGAGAAAATTTGTGTATCGAAAGCTTTATTGAAGGCAGACACACAAAGTACACCTGGAAGCAACTGGAAAGGAAAGCACATGACCAAAATGAATGGAAAATACTTGTAGACGGCCTATGCCCCAGGTGGGGTAAAAGGCATAAGTAAGTAAAGTTATTTTTAGAGATAAGTACTTCAGTTAAAGTACAAATACAAAACTGAGTATTGATAACTTTGGAGTTTCATGTAGGTCTAATTTATACATTTTGACTTACTCAACTATGGGCCCCTTTCATAGGAAGCAAGATATTTTATACAAAATAATAAGGTGAGATAGTTACAATCTTAACCTCATGCTTTCTTGGGAAACTAAAAGATAGAAGGTCACATTAAGTCTCACATGGTGAATAGTCCTCCTGACTGAATGAAAATAAATTAAGGAGTGGGGAGGGGCCTTCTCGCCCCAAAGTAAACATTTATACACAGTTTTTAAATTTGATAAAATTCCTGAAAGATTTGCCTGCTCCTCAAAGGCAATGTTGTTCTCTGAGATCAAATTTGACCAAAACCCGCCAATGGTTAAAAAAACAACTTGTTCACCATGATCCTAAACCCAAGATAGCCTGGCATGACGGTTTCAATGGTTGCTGCTATTTCTTTATCTCCAATAACTTTCATCTCTAGGAACTATTCTTTATCTTTTATCTATCTAAAAAAATCAAATAAATTAGTTTACAAAATAAGATATTAATATTAAATAACACCTTGAGTTTTTAAACATAAAATCTGTTCTTTTTGTTCATTGGTAGAGTATCATTTATCCATCAACCCTATTCAGATTACTTTGAAAAATTATAGAAAAATCCATACAAGACAATTCTAAAAGATTAGTTAAGAAAAAATAATTAGTTTCTTCAAATTTTGGCAAAATATTTCAATTATCTTATTGTTTCATTATTATTATTCTCTAAATTAACAACTTTTTGATAACTAAACCACTTCGGGTCCATGAAATAAATTATTCAAAAATTATTATTATAAATTTTTAACACTATATCTATAAATATATTTAATTATTAAGCAGCAACCTTTTTTATCTCCTTTGTTTATTTTGTACCCTAGAAAAGCTGTGTAGTCTAGCTTCTTTTGAGTATTGCCATCTGGACTGAGTTATACATTGAATGTCTACTAAACATTTCAGTATGTGGTGTCTAGGATCACACAGTATGTATTAGGGTTTTGGATAAGCACAAAATAAAATAATATAGCTAAATAAATAAATTAAATAATGAGTAGTTTATATTCTGCAATAATACAACACTCTGTCTAATAAGTAAGTACACTATAACCTTTTCTTCCTTCTGCTGTTATTTAAAAGGTTCCTTACTGCATTGTTACAACCAAATGAAGCAAAGTTTCAACATAATATCAAGATACCCATGAAAATTATGCTGTGGGTAAAAGAATATCTTCAAGATTAAAAACTATAATTAGTTTTTGTTAAAAATGTGACAGGAGTTTAAATATCTTTGTTTTAAAAAAAAAACATTTCCAAAACAACATGTGAGTGTCATATGTTGACATTTGAATCAAACATTCATAGTTTATCAATAAAATAAATGCAAGCAAATTAAATAATAACCTAAAGAGCCAAGGAACATTTTTTAAAGTGTTTCAGCATTTAATTTCAATATCCCATCCATTCCAAGAGTTATCTTACAAGAAAACCACATTTAGAGAAATAAAAATTGGTGTAACTGTGTCTAAATATGATCTAAATTTGATCTTGTTAAAAAAAAATTATTTTCAGAATGCCTGGCATTGATGGATAGGTTAATTGTCTGCAATAATTTTTAAATGCATATGAACTATTTGCTTTTATTTTTTCTTTAACCATTTGATTAATATTAATTTATATTTAATAAAATCACTTAAAGGTGATAAATGTACGACTGATACAAACTGAATAAAAATACATATATATTTATTTTGTTTCATCTCCAAACCCTAGAACATGAGTTGTCTCCCTTACAACAAGCTTCTTTTGGAATTCACCTCCACTGACTGGTTTTTAATCAACGCTGCCATAATTAGTGCTGTTTAACTCCTAAATAAAAGTGTAGTTCTCATTGGTGATCAATATGTTCATTTTTAAAAAAAGATTTTTTTTTTTACAAAAACAATATTTTTGTGGTATGATGGATGTATTTATGATGAAATAATATGAGATTTAAAATTGTTATATGGGGTGTGAAAATACTTGCTCTGTTGAATACATTTGAACATAACAAAACACTAATAATGGCATAGGTAAACTTTCAAATCTTTCAATGGTTTTTGTTGTGTTTTAGTTCATAAAAGGAATGTACACCATTGTCAGAAATACTGACTGGAATAATGCTTGGATTCTCAAATTCATTTACTAATATTTCAGACCACCGGTGTTCAACTGTTTAACAATCCTACATCTTCATACTTTGAGGTGTTTTGCCTATTCTTAAATTTAACACTACCGTACATTAGAGTCCCAATTATCTGAACATGGTTCATTTGACATTCCACAAACTATTGCATTTGTTGTGGCATAATTTTTAAGTAATAACATTCTGGTAATGATATATGCCTAATATCACGCTCAAAATATTGAAATGATGGATACTGTTCATAATTTTAACTAATTTTGATACATTTTTAAAGAAATTAAACACTTATTTTAAAGAATATCCCTCAAGGAGTTCCCAAAGTGTGTGCAAATGGGAGTGAAGTACTCATAATGTCACTAAAATGACATTTAGCCCACATGGTATTAGAATTGATGTGTTGATGCAATGACAGTAACGACATGTAACAGACACTGTAAAAATCTATCTACTGTTCTGTTTTTATATAGGAAAACTGGATGATGCTCGACATCAAAATTGTAATCATTATTAGAACTATTCTCTGGCTTGGGGCACGGTGTAAAAATCCTGTCTTAATCTTTTCATTATTGTGGCAGAAATAATTGTACTGTGTTGGACTATCAAATAAGTGTAATCTAAAACAAAAGTTGGTAACAGTAAATTACTTCAGCTCTCAACAAATCTTAAACTCATAAAATTAAACTGGATGAATCAAGAGTTCAACCACAGACAAAAGTTGTTGTTTTTTTAAATGTAATGATAGAACAAAACATTTGTTCCAAAAATATCATTAAAAAATCTGGACTTGTTCAAAGAACACCCTAAGAACTGTGGACCCATGAACTACAGTTTGGGAACCACTGCTATAAGGACATTGTTGTTCCTTTTTTATTAAAGTATCACTTGTCTAAAAGAATTAAAATTTTATGGAGCCCTAGTTAAAGCTAAACACAACCATACCGCAAAAAAAAATAAAAAATGTTTAAATCTTTGCTTGACATTTGATAGTGAAAATAAAAAACAAGTTATGTTATACATGGATTAGTGACATCAGCCCCTTGACTAATGTGAACAATTAATAACCTCATTCAACAAAGTCACTAACAAAAATGTTTACATTATTAATAGTAAAACAAAACCTTAAGACCTATTCATTTTTCTAGTAATAAAACTAACATTTGTCTCAATCATTGCAATCATACAATGTCAACAAGATTTCGACACATACCTCATGCACTTCTACAAAATGTGGTCAGTTGATATATATTCCAACATGTCATAAATGATCCCTAGTAAGAAAAAGAAAATGTATACGTACTTTATAAATAAAGTAGATAACTAGTTTCTGCTCACTCAGGAAAATATGTACAAGAAGTAAATGCAACATTCATTAATTATGTTGAAAATGTACACCGAAAGACCAAACCAGCCCTGTGTATGAAGGGGTGTGTTAAGCAAAGAAAAAATTATTTCACCAAAAGTCATTTGCTCACCTCAATATTTGAATTCTAAGCCATCTGCTCAGTGGTTTCTCTTCAAACTAAGTCTGCTAGCAAAATAATTTCTTTTATTGTCAATATGTTGCCAACCAAATCTTTTGTGAAATGCACAAACTACTCGATAATGCCTTCAAAATGAAACTTGATGGAGGGTTTATTGTTTTATTAAACCTTCAGGTATAATATATTTACTTTAAATGCTTTGAATAATCTAGTTTTTTGGGTTTTTTGGTGCCTAAATGACATAAAATGTGCTTATTATGTTCATTTTAAGCAAAATGCAAGAAAAAGCTGTGAAGAAAAGTGTGCTGAATGGCAAATTATTATTTTTTTTTATTCCTAAAAAGGAAATGAAAATGAAACCTCACATAAATCAAAACATTGAGATCTTCTGTTCTACAGAGACATCAATAATGTTCTTATAAAAAAAAAAGTATTCCACTGCTAAAGTAAAAATTTGTAAGGCAATGAAATGAGACTCAGGTTAACTTTTAAAAAAGAAATCACTGTTTACAGTGCTATAAGATGATTGAATAAAGGTATATAGTAGTAATAGTTAACATAAGCCTGAAAAGATAATGAGATCTCTGTGCATTTCTTTAGATAGTATCCTTCAAATAGTCTTAGACCATGATTTGCATCAGAATCAGAGCATGGTGTCTGATAAACAAATAACACTAATAATTAGCAACAGTTTTTCTTATAACTTATGTCCAGTACATATTCTCTTAAACTTGTGTAACATTTTTTAAAGAAATCTTATAGCAACTTAATATGTTTACAGGGTGCTTTCCCATGGTTTAATTACAATTCTTACATTTATTAGGTATGATAATTCATACACAGTAGACATGGTTCAATGATTTTGATAAACAGAATTACAAGTGCAATAAGGAATTGAGCTTTTTTGTCCAGATACAGCCAAATGGTCAGGACCTTTTCAATAATGCATTTTTAATAAAATTTATTTTTTTTTTTAAATGGTTTAAAAAAATATTAGATACATGTATAGGGAATTTTATGGGCTTCAGTTAAACACAAAAAACGCTTAAAATTAATTGGAAAAGTTCTTAAACATTAAAACAAAGACAAAAATTATGATGAATAATAAATAAATTTCATCTTGATCTGATAGAATATTTACCACTGTGTAGGATATCTATGTGATAAATATAAATATTTTTATTTATTTGTTTAAAACTTAATTAAAGAAACTAACAAATTTTCATGACTCTTTTTAAAAAATAATTTGTGAGAATATTCAATAAAATATTGCAAGTGTAACTTGAAATGTCATTATATATGACTAAACGAAAAACATTAACATGTAGGTGAGCTTTACCTCACTCAAAATACTGTTAACTTTCTGGCTTCATATTGAGTTTCTGAATTCAAAGTCCAAACTTCGTACTTTGACTCTACCAATAAATTATTTCATCTGAGTTTATGATGTCTTTCTGATAAAAGAAATCAAATTATTTTTTATTTCATAAGCTAAATAAAAAATAAAATTTAGAATTTTGACTAAAAAAATAAATTTCCTTTTATCTACTTCGTCTTGTCCATTTATGATCACAATAAAATAAAAATATTGATTAAAAAAATAAAAATCTACAACCTGAAGAATCCAGGTTTTAAAAAATGCCCTACACTGAATCACAATTTATATTGCCCTATAGGTGTTGTTCTAGTTTCACAGCCAATTGGTCATATTAAAGCATTTCAAAGGTTTTATAATTTTGAGAAAATAGTCAAGCTATTTTTTCATTTCTTGTGTAGTTATTTTTTGTAATTGCTCTAATTAAAGACAAATTTTACTTTCAGATATTATCACATTTATTTGGGTGTGGATATATTTCAATTAATTTAATTTAGCAAACTTAATTATTTACTCTCAAGCCATGTTCTTGAACTTAAAAATATCATAATTAAACATAAAATGACGCACTAAGTTGATATTAATATCTTCATGAAATAGGTTTATTATAAATATGTCATTGAAAACCAGAACTATCACATTTGGATCTCTCTCTTTTTTTTTTTTTGAATGTCAAACTTAAGAATAGACATAGGCCTAGTAATCAAAGAGATTGAAATAATGAACAGCAACAATGATCACTACTGAAAATTATTTTCTTGTCAGCCTAATTATTTTTTTTATTTAAACCAAATCAAACTCAGTATCTGATTGGTGTAAAATCTTAGCCAAATATGAAAGTTGAAATAATATTCTATTCCAAACTATTTTGTCAATTTACATTTTAAATCAGATTTTATAAGAAAAGTGTGTAGTGAGAAAACATGTGCAGAAGTGTTCATGGGAACTCTGACCTAACACCCAATATATTATTCCAATTCACCCATTCATGATAAAAAAATGTTCATTTAAATTTATTGATGGATGGTAAGATGATCTGCATCATGAAAGGCACACTTAAATGTGTTTGAAACTTAAGCATGAAAAGAGCAGAAAATGAAAGCTGTAACTAATTGAAAAGAATACTGATTTTAAGATGAATGACATAACAAAATTAGATTTCACAACCTTCTTAGTCTCTGCATTTTGTAAAAAACCAGATATTTTATAACTTAGTGTGAATTTGTATCTAAAGGTACAGTTATATGGCAAACATTGTACACTTTCGTTTATGGTATTTAACCTTACTGCAGTTATGGCAAATCTGTTAAAGAAATACACAATGTAGAGTTTATAGTTGAGATTTTCATTTCTTTCTTTTCCAACAATCTGGATATTTTTTCTTGTGTTCCTCTGCTTTAAGACGTGCTTCTTCTTTCCATTTTTGGCGATCACTTTCTGGTAAATTTTTCCACTCTTCGCTCAGTTTTGTGCTTATCATTCTAAGGGTGGAATTAAAAGAGTTGTTTTAATAAATAAAGTAAGCAGTAAATCATATAGACATCAAAAAATGGTTTATGCACCCTTAAAATTAGTGCTTATGATTAACAAGTTGATAAAAATAAATTGGTTGATTAATTTGTTCTTGAAATAGTAAAAGTCATTATTTAGACTACTATACAAATATGCCACAACTAATAATTCTATATTACCAGTATATTAAAATTGTACAATCAATGCTGCTTCATTTGCACCCCAAAACTGTTTGAAAATGAAAATACTATTCTTATATTAATCCACAGATAACACCATCCGTGATATTTTACAGTAAAAAGGTTAGTATGCAGGTTTAAGTCAAGAAAAGTTATCTCACTTTCCAAAATATGCTTCATTATTTCATTAAAAATAATAATTCTAATGTTGATTCTTTTTTGTACATTTCGAAAAGTAAACACACTAAGAGGAAACACCATGAAAAAAAAAATAGAGGATGCGAACCAAAAAAAATTAGCAATCTAAAATCTAAATTACTGTGTTATCCTAGTGCAGTGGTCGGCAAATCGCAGCACACGATCCGCAAGTGGCTCTTTAGCGACCTGAATGCGGCTCGGCCATTCAGCCACAAATCGGTTTTGACTCCGAAAAACATAGTTTCTGACAGGTTCTTGAAAAGAAATTTGGCTCTCAAAAAAAATGTTTAATCGTCCTGCTGCTGATTTTTGGCTCTTTTGACAAATGAGTTTGCCGACCACTGTCTTAGTGCAAATATGATCACAACGAACAATGCTGAAATATATTCAGAGGAGGGAAGGAAAAAAAAAGGGGGGGGGGGGAGATTTACAGATAACTCCATAACCAGAAGGCTATAAACTTATTATTTATCCTGAAACTTTTATATATCTATATATATATATATAAGTTTAACAAAATTGGAAATTCTCAGCTACCTGTTATTCATCTCTGGGTATTGTTTGTTTAGCACTGCTCGGTTTTGCTGTGCAAACAACATAAAACAGTTCATAGGTCTTTTGGGTTTCATGGAACCAGTTGGATGTGAGCTTCCACTGTCTAGACGTTCAGAAGTATTTCTTGACTCCCGTGTACATTTCTAAGGAAATAAATTGACAAAAAAGATCATAAAAACAGTGATCAAATTTCATGAATCAATATTTCACTTTAAAAATGTGGTTATTAATTTGTTTTTTAAAATTCCATTTTAATGAAACTGATTAATGTCTAAAAATATCCCATTCTCATTTACTTCTTAAATTCAGTATTTCTCACAAATAATAACATAAGTCTGCAACTCTTAATTCTTAGTGAGATGCTGCAGCTGTCAACACGAGTAAGCTGTGAAAATACAATTCAGCTATTACAGATTAACCCAGTAGTCTATGGAACCTGATCTAATCTCATCTGTCGAATTAGCTGACTTTTAAGAAAACATTATAAAGTTAAGCATCAATTAAAATTGTCAATATGGTTACTTTTCATCATTGAAATTTCCATAAATACCTTTTTCATGCTGCTTAATGCTATCACAGCAGAAGTTTCAGAGTCGTTAAAGGAAGACGAAGGAACGCTAGAAGTGGAAAAGAGAAATAAATGGAATATGCCAACTCAACAACCAACAAAGTGAATGAAGTTTATTCACATTAGTGCCTCAAATTATCATTGTCTGTTTTCAACTTTTGTTATGATATTTCATATGTGTTAAAATACCCCACGAAGCATTTAAGTAAAGCTGTCAATGATAACAAAGATTTTCTGGATTACTGAGACTGTTTCATAAATTTGTAACTTTATATTTCAGTTACAATTTGCTGAAGCGCAACCTATGTTTCAATTCTTCAATCTTTGAAACTTATTTTGTTCCTGGTTCAAACTACCTCTTAAGCAATATCCATGAATTTTTAAAAAATCAAGACAATCTTTTATTGTGTAATATTTTTAAAATGTTATTATTTCATATCTTTTTGAAGTGGGTATTTTCCATCCTTCAATAAATAAATCATAAAATACTTTTAAAAATATAGGGGTTAGGGTTAGGCTTAGGGTGACTTTAAATGTGACATTACCTGCCTCTACTCTCAGTGGGTGGATTCTGTGGCCCTGTGGCAATAGCTATATTAGCAAACTCTATTAGACGCCCTGCTTTATTTCCTGTCTCTGCTTCTGGCTGAGAGGGATCAGGACTTGCTGAAGCAGTTAAATTTCCCGCTGAATGACAGAAGGATAGGTTTTTATCATTTTAGCTGGGTCATAAGTCTTGAGGGAATTCATGTTGATGTTTTTTGTCTTTGATCAGACATTTTAAAAAACAGAACCATTAAACAAATTCTATTCTGCAAACCTTTGATACCTGAGATCTAATATAGGCGTACTATTTTAGCTAGTAATAAAATTAACAATGTAAGACAAACTCCTCTCAAAATTATTACCATTAGATTCTTTACTTGATGTGGCTTTTCCACCTCCTCGACATTTTTTTCCCTTTTGATGATATTTTAATCCATTGGAGCTGAAATGTATGAGAACTGGTCTAGAAAAAAAATTCCCTTAAATTGTTATATTTTCTAAACTTTTCAAGAGGATAGAGTAACTAAATTTGTTCCCAAAAATTTGCACAAATATTATTATTAATGCTTTATTGAAAATCCAAAAACGCTCAACGCTCAACTCTATTTCGCAAAAGTACAATTATAATATTTTTCAAGGAAGAAACTTTATTTTTTCTAACATAATTTTTTACTTAAAATCTTTGCTTCTGTTTAAATTTTGATGGGTTCAATAATAAATTTATTTTATGTTTTCGACGATTGTTTTACTTAAAAATCCTGCTTACCTTTTGAATGTTTTAGGACATGTATCACAGGAGTAGCTTTCCTTGTCTGGGCGATGTCTCTTAATATGATAACGGTAACCAGGACCTGAGTAGAGGATGCGGTTACAGTACGGACATTTTCTCTGTTGTCGAACATCTTTATTGCTGATTATTTGTTGTTTATATTCCTGCATACGTCTTGACTGAATGGGTCTTCTTTTGGCCACCTATTTTCAAACATTTTAATTTTCTAAGGCAAAGTAATAATTTTAAAAAGTATACATTAAGTCATGTAAACTGAGATACATGGGGTACATGTAATCTATCACATATTTGATTGTGGCTGTCTTGGACATTAAAATATTAGCATGTACACTAATTGAATTTAGTTAGAAAACACATATTAAAGTTAATAGCTCCTGCAAGCTGCCATTTTATGGCTTTATTAAATATTGGATATGGTAGATATCCTTAAATCATTACAATTAATGGGGGGGGGGGGGGGGGGGGTGGGGGGGGATCGGCTTCCACCACTCAGTGGAGAAATATGAAAGATATGGAGATATGAGAATATCACGTAGCAATTTTGGATCATATTAAGATTATTTTTTAAAGCTTTATTAGGAAGAGGATACAATTATTTTTAATATAGTATCAATAATAATAAAAATATGGTTACGTAAAAAGTAGTGCTTTCTTACTTTTATTTTTAAAATAGAAAATATATTTGTTAAACATATTTTTTTTCATTTTGATGGACCATATTTAGAAGACCTAAAATGTTACTGCGTGATACTGAGGCTTATCAAAATTGTATGCTCAATATAAAGTTTAACTGTATTTTTTATTTATTCTACTTTTACTCATAAAGTTTTAACACATTATGAATATAATTTTTGTGCGATATTAAATTTAAGATTTCTTTATTTATAGTTATAGTTATACTTTTAAAAAATGTAATTTCCTTAATAACGTCATGGGGTTTATATTAATTCCATCTATATTCCAAGAAGTAAGTTTTTATCATAAAAATATGTTATGTTGAAGAGATCATTAATGTATCTAGCATTTTTTTTATATAAAAGTTCAAAGAACACAAAAAGTGTTAGGCTGATTTACTGTCAAATCCTCTTAATTTGCATCCCACCTATATGGACAGAATTGTACCCTTAAAGTAAGCCATGAGAAGCAGTGGCGTAGCGAGGGGGGTGCGGACCGCACCGGGTGACACCATTTTAGGGGTGACACCCTATTGAAAAAATGCATATTTACATAGAAATAGAACACAGTTCTCGGTCTAACCGAGATTCATAAAAGGATAACCGATCACACATACATTTTTCACAAATGTAACCAATCCAAATGCGTGCTTCATTAAAAGTTCAAGGTTGATGCGTCAGAAATGTGATGACCCTATGTTTAGGTCAGAAAAACAGTCATTATTCCATTCCATTTGAAGTGTTCGGTAACTTCCTTAAGTGACAGGAGGCTATATTTATCTAAATTCTGTGAAATATGGTTTTCTATTGATACCAAATAAGTGTGGTTTGGCGGTTATAAGTGTAAAAATAGGTAAAAATTAAAAACATAAAAAAATGAATTTTACCCATTTATAGGGTTAAAAAATATATTATTTTACACAATTTTCAATCTTTTAATTATTAATTCTTTTTTTATTTAAATTTAAATAAAGAAAAGTTTTTTTGAAGACCTATAATATTATATATTGAAACCCAAAAGGAATCTTACCTTTCACCAGAAATCAAAATGAATTGATAAGTGTCCTTGCAAATCATGTGAAGGAGTTTTTATTATGGATATAAATCCTGCGAGGTATTTTGGAATTATTTTCGAAAGTACACCTGATATATCACACAGTGACCAGATGTTTGTAGTGATCAGATATGTGATAGTCCACAATGGGAAAGTTGAAGTGAGAGGAATGTTTCTTGCATTTTTCCCGTTAAGATTGGAAAAAAGCTGATGACCTCAGTTCTAAATTTTTTACAAACTAAAGCATGATGGACTAGACATACTGATTTTCAGAGCTCAAGGTTATGATAATGCTGCCCTAATGTATGGAATCCATGGTTGTGTTCAAGCCATTCGGAAAGAAATAATAAGAAAGCAATTTTTAAAGAATGTGTGGGCCATTCACTTGTGTGGTAAACACTCTTTTGCCGAAAATGCTTCATGTACTACATTTTTCGGTACTCTTGAAAGAGCATTTTCCTTCTTTGCTGCATCCAATAATAGATGGAATGTTCCAATTGAAAACACTGTAATGTCAGTGAAAAGGCAGTCTACACCGCGTTGGAGTGCTCATCATGCTACTCTTAAAACAGTGAAAGATATATTTGATGAATTTTGGGAGGCGATTAAAGCTCTATGTCATCACCTTGTAAAAATGTGCATACAAGAGGTTAAGCACAAGATCTGTTACATGTTGTCTGTGATTTCAAATTTATCTGCTACCTTTAACTTTGGGCTGATCTATAGCTTGAAGAAGTTAATCTTACACAGCAGTATCTGCAGATTTAAGGGGTTACTCTTGACAAAGTGATGACAAACCTAGAGGCATCAAGATTGTTTCTGCACGAGAAGCGCCGTCACTTGGTGGAGAATGCTTTTGAAAAGGCACTTTTAAATCAGACCAATATGGAATTTTGGTAGAGAGAAGATTAAGGTTTAAGAAGAGAATGCCAGGATAACAATTAGTAGATGCTGGACTCCATCTTTTCAGACCTGTTTACTCTTACGATTTTGGCGTACAATGTACGATTTTAAGATGTATACATTATATATACTGTATATGTACTGAGCGATTTTGTGATGATATTGTACGATTTTAAGAGTTTAAGGGTAAACAGGTCTGCGTTTTTAAATATATTAACCTCATGACCTTCGATTTATTCGTTTTAATTCTTGTTATTGCAATATTGTGGACTTATTTTAACAAGAAAAAAATCATCATGGGAATGGGGGGGGGTGGGGGGTGTGACACCATGAGTTTCCCCGCACCGGGTGACACCAACCCTAGCTACGCCACTGATGAGAAGCATGATGAACTCAGATTAATTCGGAATCATGTATAATTTACCCTGGTGTCATAGGTTTTTTACCACAACGATCGCCTTAAGACTAACTCCTATTTTCGTTTCCTTTATAACTCATAAGCCAAAACAATGGCACCAATTGTAACAAAATGGTTTTGAAGCAGACTGCAAGGAAGATAAAAATACAATTTTGTTAATAAAAAATAGCTTTAAGCGCTTGGTTAAAATCTCACAGAGCTCTTACATTCTCCACATGGGATTCAGGCATGGGTGGTGCCCCATCTGTTGTGTCACCTTCATCAATATCATCATTATTGTTATTATCATCCCCATTGCCAGCATCTTGCTTCCCACTACCATTGCACCTTTCCCCTGTTTCAGTGGTCTGGGGCATAGAAAGGTCAATATCATCATCCTGCAGATAAAGAGTGTGTAGTTTTTAAAAGATGTTTCTGTTAGAAAAAAATTGTATGGTTAGATATAGAGAAAGCATTTAATTTGCAATAGCATTTATTTATAATGCAAGTTCAGGTTAAAATTATTTAATAAGTGTGCTAGATATTGTTTTGTTTTTAAAAAAAACTATGAAAACTTTTTTTTTTTAACTTTAGTGCTATTATTTGCCTATTAGACTTTTTATTAACTTGTTTTTTTTTCTAAAATTTTAGTGCATTATTTACTTTAACTTAATAAATGGCGTTTGAAGCCTACAGAATTTAAAATGGGGTCTCAAATGTAAAAAAATTAATTTTATTCTAAATAAAGATTTATATTTTAAGCATTGAACAAAGCATGGTTAATGTATATTTTAGTTCATTTGTCATAATATTAAAAGCATTACTATAATATATCAAAATAGGGGGCTTATAACATAATTAAAATGTCAATTATCAAATTAGTAAGGAATATGGTTTGTTTAATTTACATAAATTGACATACAGCATTTATTTATGAAACCAATTCCCTTCATAATTGTATAGTTACAAATGTCAGGTAAAAATCTTATACAACTTATCCAAGCATATTCTCCATCTTGTTAAGTTACGGCCTCCAAAAACATCAAGGGCCTCATATTAGATTAGTTAGCCACACAACCCATGCCACCATGCACACCCCACCCTTTACGCATACAAGCAAACAAACATGTATATTTATAGAATCTAGGAAATAAATTAATTTTAAGTCCAGGCAGAAGGTAATAAAATATGTCAAATGTTTCCTAATTTAATTTGTTATGATGACAAATGTTGATAACACAAAATTAATAGAGATGTCAACTATTCATCTACTTCCTATAAAAATTAAACAAAATGTAATTTTTTTTTAATGAGCAGACATAAAAAACAAAACAGAATTTAAATTAGATTTAATGTTTTATTACAGCAGTGTTTCACAAACTGGGGGTGCTGGCATCCCCAAGCACCCCAGGGGTATGAGGTGGCATTTCAGGGAGTGCAATGAAAAGTGATTATAAGAACAGAAGAAACATTTACTTTTAAGCAATGAAAGACTTGTTTATATATTTTTGTATGTCTTTATTAACATTTTACTGTATGCACAAATTTATTTTCTGTGTTCTAATTTGTTACTTTGTTATTAATTTATTTTTTTTTAGTTAAATATCCTTATTTATTCAAATTTTAAAATGCATCGTAACCCTATGTAGGGAGTGAGAGACTTATCAAACAATTGATAGGGGCTGCAGAGCATAGAAAAAGTTGGTAAACCTGGATTATAGTATACAAAATTAGTCATCTTCAAAATGTACATATTGATTTAAATAAACAGTATATGGAAGATATAGTCTTCAAACAATAAAGAAATGATTTATATTAAGCCTAGCTTTTAATTATTTTTTAAAAAATAAATTAATTCTCTAATTGTATTTCCCAACAAAGGTATATTCCAAATTTGAGTCAGGTTATTTATTTGAGTTGTAATCTTGGCTGCAAACCTTTTAACTTTAAAGTATTAATGTTTAGCCCAAAGTAAAGAATATAAGAACATCAAGAGTAACCCCAAAAACAATAAAATTTAGTTTTTTTTAATTTTAAATCTGTGTTAAGCAAAAAAAAACACAATTTGTAAGAGGGATGGCATAATAAGTCTTTAATTTTTAAATATAATTTGTATGTTTTTTGGTAAATATGCCTGGAATATGGTTCATTGTTATAAATCTTGAGAAGAGTGAAAAGGAAAACTTTATAATTAGAAATATTGATAACTTTTGATACAGTAAGTAAAAATAAATTTTTATATAAAACCATGATAAAGTGGTTAAACATCACTACCACTTTAATTATGCTTGAAGCTTAAACTTATTTTACTGTGACTTCAGGGATACACAGCTATTTTCATCAGATTTTTAAAATAACTTCCACAAAAAAATGTTGATTGGTTTTATGTTTTAAATTTAAATTGAGCGTAAAGAAAAATGTTTAAAAAAAAAAAAAAAAAGGGTGGGGGGGTGGGGGGGTGGGGGGGATTAACACTAGATGAGATTATTTTCTCTGAGTTGTGTGAAATGGATGCAGTTTTATTTATTCTTTATTACCCTTATCTTAGCTGACAAGCATCTGTCAAGATTTGTTTCAAAGTGTGGAGCTATTTATAATAAAAGGTTGACCACAGAATGTGCCTTGCCTTGTTATGTTAAAGAGACTAAAGACAAAACAGTTAAGTTTTTAAAAATTAAATATGGATGGATGTTGTTTGTTTAATTGTTGTTTTATGACACATGAAAAATGTGTTACTCATCTTAAAACAAGTTTTCTGAGGACTAACCCCAAATGATATTCTGATTCAAGGATACTAGGCATGGGCAAAATACCTTGCATACTGACCAGATCGTGGCTACCAGATATTTTTAATGAGCCTATAGGAAGTTCCTAAAAATGTATAGGATCAGGCCTCTGTAAAACTCTCAACATCTTTTATATTTAAATTAACAAGTTAGACCAGAAAAGAGATATTATTTTAACAATATCCATAAAATCTATAGTGGTGAATGGCCAAATGTTTGATTCTCTTTACCTCAAACTACATCAGTCTCAAATTGTTTTATGTGATAAAAAAAGTCACATCCAAACAAAACTGTATACAAAGACATAGGCTACTAACTCTCATGACAATCACTAATTCCATTACAAAGACATAGGCTACTAACTCTCATGACAATCACTAATTCCATTACAAAGACATACTAACTCTCATGACAATCACTAATTCCATCAAGGTTATTCAAAGTAAATGTCAAAGTGAGGAGATTAGGCAAACGTCAATGCAATAATGTAAAACATAAACATTTTTAAAACCTTACTTATCATCAAGATGAGAAAGGTTATCTCATGAGTTTGAACCAAACCAAAAATGTTGAGAACCACTTTACTGGACAATGTTAAACAAAGATATGAAAACTATGAATTTTTTAATGCACTATTTGATTTTGATGACATTAAATACTCCAAAATGAACATAACATGTATAATGTATGTCTACCTTATGATACACTGTATATACCTTACTGACAAATTGATTAGCACACATAAGTTTAACCTAGAATTATTTCAAGTACAGATTTAAATAAAGCTCTTTGACTCAGGATAGAAAAATGGCTATACTTCTCTGATCCTATGGTGCTCCTGGGATCTGGATTCTACTGTCATTATCACTTTAGTTTTTGTGGTTATTTCACAAGAGAAGATCAAATTTTCTGCATTTGGAAATGCCCTGAAAGGTGGCAAGAAGAAAACTTTGCCAAACTGTCAATGTTCAGTAACCATCTAAATGTTAAAATAAAACATGTAAAAACTTAATGGTAACTTTGTATGTCACCATGGTTAACAATAATTAGTGATTGTTCTTACTTTCAGAAATTGTCTAAATAATAGTCAAGTATAATAAGAATTTTCTTTCCTGTGTCAAAAATTTCCAAAGTTATTTTTGCTTAAATGTTAAATTTAAAGGAAAAGAAATTAGAATACATCAGTTTCAAATGATTAACAAAATCTGAATTTCTCCACCAACAAACTGAAATAGCTTTGGGTCATTAAGATGGTCTTGATAATAGGTAACTCTGACTCCTTGCATTATACCTTGGTGTTGTTGATTATTTTACTCTGAATAGTTATTACTTTTACTTGTATCATTTTACATGTATGATAGATGATAGTAAACAAATGAGAATCAAAATTGTACAAAAGATTTTGAAAAGCCATTTAATATTCAGAAATAAACTATTTTTAATAAAAATCAAGAATTTAAAAAACTCAAAAAATTTCAAATCTAATTTTTCTTTAAATAATCACATTGCAGTTTTTGAAATGGTCAAAAAGATAAGTAGATAAATAAATTAATAATGTATATAGCTTAATATAAAACTATGTAGGCTTAAACATTGATAGTATAAAAAGTATATAAAATCAGATATAAATGAACAATGTATGTAATTACTTTTTTAAAGTTTATATGTGAAATAATTGAGTAAGTCTTGTGTAAGTCATGGTCTTATTTTTTCATCTATGAATAGTAGTTTTGATGTATTTAACTTTGTGTGCAGGTCTTACGTTTTATATAAATGTATAGCTTACTGCCAAAATCTGATCTCAATGGCTCATCTATAAATGTATAAAAGTGTCAATGGCCAGGCTACAAATGTATACTGGTCTCCAGGGCTCAGCAATGAATTAATAATGGTCTCAATGGCTCACTTATTTCTACTGGTCTGAGTGAGTCAGGTATTTTACTGGTCTCAGTGGCTTAACTATCTCTTGTGGTCTTAATGGCTCAATTATTTCTACTGGTCTCAGTGAGTCAGGTATTTTACTGGTCTCAGTGGCTTAACTATCTCTTGTGGTCTTAATGGCTCATTTATTTCTACTGGTCTCAGTGAGTCAGGTAATTTACTGGTCTCAGTGGCTCAACTATCTCTTGTTTTCTTAATGGCTCAGCTAACACAAGACATGGCGATAATATCATTTCTTCTTTTGGTATTTTTTTTAAAATACGAATTTTATACGAACTAAGAGCTGGCCTTTCAATGTTATAGCTCTGAGTACTCTTCTTTATCTCAACGACAGCACGACTTTTACATGTTATATTTAAATAATTTTAATCGTTTCAGATTATTACTAGTATATGAATCATAAGAGGAGGTTTGATATAGCCTATGTTATCCTGGTATAATTATTCTAAATCTTCTTTAACTTTAGTAGAGCAAAAGGAGGGTTGGAATAATTTAATATTTCTGCTCACTTTAAGTTAAAACATGGTTGCCTTTTGTTGATTATGATATTATAATGGTAATTAGTTTATCAACTAAATAGGGGGAATTAAAAATGAAAAAAAAATTGCACTTTTCATGTCATCACCAAGTTAAAAATCCTTTACATTATTTACATTTCTAAGCATACGAGCTGACTGCTGATAGGGCATAATATATTGAAAAAAGTTTCGTTGGTAGATGAAAATTTGGTTAACATTTATGTAGAAATTAAGAACATTTAGTGTTAATACGTTCTGTGCTTTGTGCATAGACCAGTTACAGCCGAGATACGGGGAGGGAGCTGGTCCACATTTATTTTTTAAAAAAATGTTTTTTGTTATCCATGTTCAAGTATGGATTCTAGAATTTGGTACGGACATCATTACTTTTATCACATGGTTGGGTGCAAAGGTAATGAATATTTTTGGTCTTTAAAAACGTGTGCATAAATAAAATCGTAATTTTCTGTAACGTTTATTTGACTGATGCTTTTAAATGCTACAACCCTTTACATCAAGTATCAAGCGTTAAGCATAATGTATTGTTGTTTAAATGTATTAACATAATAAAATAATTAAATAGCTCACTCGACATGCGTCAAATTAATTCAATAACTTAGGAATTATTTTTTTTTACAAGAAATGTGAATCCCTGAAATTGAACCACATTTGTTTGTTAACATTCTACAGCTTGACAGACTTTTACTCACGGGAATATCTGTAATAATATTGACATTAGAAAAAAAAAACGAACATTTCTCAATTGGTGCTTAATTATTGAAATGATAATTTTGAAAGAGGATTCAAGTTTCAGGCTAATGTTAGCAAAAATATCCAGCTGAGTTCACCGCACACTATAATACAATAGTCGGCCCACATACGAACAGTTGAACATGATAAATGTATCACAAAGCATTGTGGCGTTAAATAATGCTTTACAACCAAGTAGAAAATTTTAACACTTGTGTTCCTACCTGGGATCAAAGGACCTTTTGGGGACAGTTAATAAGCTTCAATCGATACAGATTTGGAGGGAACTAAGAAATTCTAAAGGAATTAGTTTCACTCTAATCTTTGAACTGACGAAGAATATTAAAAGTCTCGTAGACTTAACAAAACTAACAAATTCTGGCTACCATTGGGTTTCAGTGTTACAAAAAATGTTTAAGATCCATTCAAATTGTCTTTTTAATGAGAGCATGTACCAGAAAAATATACCTTTAGATTTATAGGGAAGTCGCTTGAGGAGGGGGGAGAAAAAAAAAAAGGGGGGGGGGCATTCGCCTGAATGTGTAGGGGAAAATGTTACTAGGTTTCAATATCTAGAAAAGAAAAAAATCGAAAGCAGCAAAAAAGAAAACTGTTCAAATTTTGTTTAATAATTGTCTTTTAAATGAGAGCATGTACCAGAAAAATATACCTTTAGATTTATAGGGAAGTCGCTTGAGGAGGGGGGAGAAAAAAAAAAGGGGGGGGGGCATTCGCCTGAATGTATAGGGGAAAATGTTACTAGGTTTCAATATCTAGGAAAGCAGAAAATCGAAAGCAGCAAAAAAGAAAACTGTTCAAATTTTGTTTAAATTAACTATAGAAAACATAAATCACAAAGTGGCAATTCTTATTTAAATAGCTATGTAGGCCTACTGTGGCGCCTCCAGTAATAAAAAAACTCAATAAGCCTGCCTAGTTTTGTTTGTTGTTGTTGTTTTTTTTTACCTCTCTTTCCCCCCCCCCCCCCCCAAACTTTTTTTCAAAATTTTTTTATATTTGGTAAAAAAATATAAGATGACATCCCTGTGAAAACCTCAAGCTACATTGTAAGCATATTATCGTAAATATTAATTTTACAAGTAGGTATACTTGAGTTCATTACAAACCTACCGACATGACATATGTAATACAATTATCACTTTTATCTCTAACTTTGTTTTTCAACAATCTTTGAGAGCTCACGCAGTAAATTATAGATGAGTAACCAGAAAGATGTCACATAGAGCTCGTTACTATAATTCAACCAACCATCTTCCATCTACCGAACCTTATGTCCAGCCTACATTTGCTTTACCTTATATCCAGCCTACATCTGTCGTACCTTATGTCCAGCCTACATATGCCGTTCCTTATGTTCAGCCTACTTATGCCGTACCTTATGTCCAGCCTACATTAACCGTACCTTATGTCCAGCCTACATTTGCCGTACCTTATGTCCAGCCTACATTTGCCGTATCTTATGTCCAGCCTACATTTTCCGTACCTTATGTTTGGCCTACATTTTCCGTACCTTATGTTTGGCCTATATTTGCCGTACCTTATGTCCAGCCAACATCTGCCATACCTTATGTCCAGTTTACATATGCCGTACGTTTTGTCCAGTCTTACATATGTCCAGCCTATATTTATCATACCTTATGCCCAGCCTACAACTGCACACCTTATGTCCAGCCTACATTTTCCGTACCTTATGTTTGGCCTACATTTGCCGTACCTTATGTCCAGCCAACATCTGTCGTACCTTATGTTCAGTTTACATATGCCGTACGTTTTGTCCAGTTTACATATGCCGTACGTTTTGCCCTGTCTTCATCTGTTGTACCTTATGTCCAGCCTACATATGATGTACCTTATGTTCAGCCTACTTTTGCCGTACCTTATGTCCAGCCAACATCTGTCGTACCTTATGTCCAGTTTACATATGCCGTACGTTTTGCCCTGTCTTCATCTGTTGTACCTTATGTCCAGCCTACATATGATGTACCTTATGTTCAGCCTACTTTTGCCGTACCTTATGTCCAGCCAACATCTGTCGTACCTTATGTCCAGTTTACATATGCCGTACGTTTTGCCCTGTCTTCATCTGTTGTACCTTATGTCCAGCCTACATATGATGTACCTTATGTTCAGCCTACTTTTGCCGTACCTTATGTCCAGCCAACATCTGTCGTACCTTATGTCCAGTTTACATATGCCGTACGTTTTGCCCTGTCTTCATCTGTATAGGCTATGGGCCTACTTTTTGGCCATCGTTTGACTTCTATAATTTTTATAGTTGTGAGTTGATTTTTTAATTATTTTTTTATTAACTATAACTGGTGATAATTTCTTGTTGATATTTAACAAATTAATTGATCACAATAAAACCATACTGAAAAATGTCAAATGTTTAATTATAAACGTGAATCTTTGATGCTTTGTGTCACAATAACTCGCGAGTGGTGTGCTCCGCCAGAAAGTCAAATGACTTAAACATTCCATTCACGGTACGGCTGGACTTTTCAACTGCCTTTAGATGTGGACATCAAATATTGATCGGGGTAATAAGGGGGGGAGACTGCAATCAGGTTAGTACAAAATAAAATGAGTAAAACAGAGTATTTTATCAAATATTGATCCAAAGAATTCTTTTGGAAATTGCTCAATTTTAATGACCATGAAGACTTCTGCGGCAAGTTCACGTTGAATGAAAGTATAGCCTATTCGTAGGCGTAGGCTTGTTTATTCAACGTATTCACACAGGATGTAGCGTGAATGTTTTGTGGTTGTTTTTCCTCCCGACTTGCGCTATTTTTTGAACACCTAAAACGGCTGGTTTATTGTGTCATGGAATATTAATCAAAGTAGATTTTCTTTTAAAGGCAAATGTCCCACTGACCAAAAACACCTGAACAACTGCCTATTGAAATTGTAAATTGGAAAATATACAAGATTTACCATACGAGTTTAACACGCAAATCTTAAGTCCTAAGATATTTGGATGAAGTCTACCATCCCGCCTCTTCCTACAAGTAACACCGCGTCCAAAAGAAAGATTGAAATACTGTATGAAGTTTATATATTTTTTTATTTAAAATTAATTTCAAATAAGAATAAAAAGATGCAACCTTTGACGGTTATTAAGATTGATATAGCTTTTCATTACGACAACGGATCATTGTCTAAACTGTAAGTGTTAAAATAGACGTTGTTGTTGGTTTTATTATTTTCTTTTTTATTTTCCAGCTCAGAAGTGGAAGTATCCAATTTATTCAAAATCCTGGCTACAAATTTACAAGACACGTGAGTGCATGAAACTGTCACGTGAACAGCGCCCTCTTGGCTGCATTGAAAAACTATCCAAATGTTTCAATTATCCACCTTATTCGGGAATGCTACAATTAAAATCAGTTTCTTTTCAATTCAACTTTTTTCCTGCTTTCTTTAAATTTAAAAGTTTGTTGTAGTTCATCTATTCCATGTTTTCCTCAATAAAATAAATTAAATGTATTCTAAAAAAAAAATATTTTAAAACCATATAATAAGCCTAACTATGGTGTTACGGCATATTATATGAATGATAACACATATTAAACTGCTAAAATCGCTTACAAAACAACCATTAAATTGTAAAAACACGTGCAAATAAATTTTCTACTTTTTATCCCCAATTTTTAACAGCAGCTCAATCCTAAATTTTACCGAAGTATGCCATAAACTTTTATGAGTTCATTTATGGCTTAACCTATTTTTGAGGTATTTATGCAGACGCCCATGCACATAATATACCTGATAAATTAACTTGTTAAAAGGGGGGCACATTGAGCATGTTTTTTTTTTTTTGCAATCAAAGACATTCTGAAAAGTTCAAAATAAATAATGGTTGAATTTAAACAACTAAGGCTGTACCCCTGACAGACAAGAAAGTCTCTGCCTTTTTAAAATAATGTTTTCTTAACAATCATTTTTTTTTTTTTTTTGCAAGCTCCCTGTAATTTATTCATTTTCACAAAGATGCCAGTAGGCTATAATGTTAAGTATATTGTTTATTTAATTTTAATGCATCTGTTACCTTGAGGTGGTGAATGTACAAGGGGACACTATCAAGATTATCGTTCCTGGATTTTTAAATTTGACCAAATAAGATCTCATTGATATGATACTACTTTGTCGTGTTTTTTTTTCTTCCAATTTTTAAAAATATGCATTAGCCAGTGGCGTAGGCTATATTCGATGAAGATCTACATCTGGCCCCATTTCTTCATGGATGAACTGAAGCAAAACATTTCACGCCTCAATTATTTCAAAAGTCCTACAGGTGCTGGTTGTTTTGTTTGTTGGTTTTTTTTTTTTTTTTTATTTTCTTTCGACGGCAATAATAATAATAATCATCATCTTTTTTTCCCTTGTCATTGCATTTTTATAAATATCATTGCATGTTTTATCTACATCTGGCCCCATTTCTTCATGGATGAACTGAAGCAAAACATTTCACGCCTCAATTATTTCAAAAGTCCTACAGGTGCTGGTTGTTTTGTTTGTTGGTTTTTTTTTTTTTTTTATTTTTTTTCGACGGCAATAATAATAATAATCATCATCTGTTTTTCCCTTGTCATTGCATGTTTATAAATATCATTGCATGTTTATAAATGTCACTGCATGTTTCTAAATGTCATAAGTGTTTGTTTTCAAGAACATCAAAGCCCGTGGTGGCTACAGAGAGGGTTTCATATAAGAGGTTTATATAGCAAAATACCAATGAATAATGCGATACACTCACCAAATAGGTTTACCTTCTGTTTTTGTACACTAATATAACATGTTACGGTTGAATTTTTCTCATATATATATATTATTATTTATTTATCAAATTATGTAATTCAAAATACATTATTATTTCTATGCTCGATTACTTATAATAATTACTTTTGTTCGGTTTAGTTGGGGAGCAAAAAAAAAGGGGGGGGGGTGGGGGGCTTTTAGTAAATTTTATAATTTACCTGGGATGATCACGTACAACTGAATAAGAAACACAACACGAAGGAAAGTGGCTTATTAGCTGTTGGCGGACAATGAAGAGAAGAATCACGTGAACCACTGCATGACCCACTGCAGCATTCATTTATTCCAATAAGGACTCTATGTCCTAAACAGACGTAACGATCCCAACTACTGCGCATGGCGTTAGTCAGGGTTGTTTAAGTTCAATGTGTTCAAATGTATGACCTCAAATATACACACACATATATATATATAAATAATTTAATTTATTAAATGTATTTATGGGACGGCGATGGAGTCGGGCAAGAAAAATAATCAACGACTCCTGTCGAAGCGGCGAAACTCCTCGACTCCGGCTACGATGTAAACATTCAAACTGCTGTATGTTTACAAAATCGATAAAGGGGCGCTTGTGTAAGTCAAGTAAAGATTGTGGAATTCAGAACTCTCGACAACAAACTAGCATCAGCTTACCGTGAATGGTTATGATACTAGCGAGACTTTGGCTTTTTTAAATGAGCATTAAACGGAGCTATCATTTCATATCCAGGACTAAAGTTTGTAAAAACAAGTTCGGAAAAGGGAAAAATTGAAGGGGAACAAAAAAACATTTTCACTTTCCCGTGAATTCCAAAATATGTAAAAAAAAAAAAAAAATAG
Source organism: Lymnaea stagnalis (assembly GCA_964033795.1). NCBI lineage: Eukaryota > Metazoa > Mollusca > Gastropoda > Lymnaeidae > Lymnaea > Lymnaea stagnalis. The sequence continues at coordinate 86,560 of CAXITT010000505.1, read as the reverse complement.
ATAAATCCAAAAAATAGTTTGAAAAGTTACTAGATTGGCGTGAATATATTGGTCGAAATAATATGTAAAGTTTGAAAAAACAAGTTCGGAAAAGGGAAAAAATGAAGGGGAAAAAAAAAACATTTTCACTTTCCCGGGAATTCCAAAAAAAGTAAAAAAAAAAAAAAAAAATAGATAAATCCAAAAAATAGTTTGAAAAGTTACTAGATTGGCGTGAATATATTGGTCGAAATAATATGCTGCTGAAAAGAAACATTCATACACAACAGGAAGAAGAAAACTACGGTCTATAAATATCCGATCAACATGTCAACCAGCGCTCAAATTCTAAAAATGGAGCTGATGTGATCCGGTGTGTGCGCATCCACCTTTTCGAAATGCCGGTGGCGAATATTCGGCGCTTTGCTTATTTGTTTAATTTATTCATTTTGATTATATGTGCCCGCGCCGTGACTTTTTCCCCGCTGGACTGCCTGTAGCTTAAAAAAAAAAAACAACCCGAAGCAGCGTACGCGTGCCGGTAGGTCAAGGTCAAGGCTGGCGGTGTGGGGTAACTCTGTCTTAGATCAAGTTGATCTTGTTGACTGGACCTAGAAATAACAGGTACAAGTCTTGCTTTGGGTTGTAGGAGTTTTCGCGCGGCGGTTCTCGTTTCATGGAATGACCTAAAACATAATAGATAAGTCTAGGGGTTCAACCGTCTGCGCGCTGTGGCTCTCACGTCATGACCAGAAATGTAAATATGGGTCTTTTTTTTTTTTCTCGGGAATTTTGCTCGTTGACATCCCTTTTCTCTTAAACTTTATCACTTAATCAATCAACAACTAATAATAATGATTATAAGAAATAAATACGAATAAATTAAGTGGGTGTTCAAGAGTTAATTCTTTGCTTGGGCGACGAGATGCTGAAAAATCGACAACTATCTTAAACTGTGCTTCAAAATTGAAGTTATTTATATTTTACGTTAAACTCCAAATTACGATACAGGCCATAAACCTATATTATAAGTGGCATATTTATTTGGATAAATAGAAGGGTTTCGATTTTTACAATAACAACAACAAAAAAAAAAACAAATAGGCCTATAGACTATAGAATATCACAGATATTTGTTTCAGCATTGCCGAAATCCAAGAAATCGCAAGTAGGCCTACGCATATTTGTTTCGTCAACGTGTGACAATTCAAATTTTAAATTAAATTTTAAATTATTTGATTCCCACCCTTTTCTTTTCCTAATATAAACACAAAGATTAATAGTAATACCTATCAATCTAAATGCTACTCTGTCCGGATGAGAAGCATTTATTTTTGTGAAGCTCTACAATGCAGTAATAATCTAACTGCAGGTACGTAATCTTTAAAAAAATATAGATGCCCCCTATGACAATGCTCTACTTATTTCCTACAGAGTGAAACACCCAGTCTTAGTTTTACGGTTCTCTTTGCAATTCATTTAAAAAAAAACAAGTCTAAAAATGTTCAAGTGTTAAATGTAGTGTTACTGTTGCAGGGGATGCGAAACTTAGAAAAATATTTTAAGGCGACACAAGACAATTCGGGTATTTTGTACGGGATGCGCAGTATAGAAAAATTTGGGAATCACTGATGGCATCATTTTTTTTGTATCCAATTCAACGGACAGATTTTCCTTAAATTGTTGCACACGTTTATTTCCGGTGACAGTAGGAAGGAAATCTAAAATATTTATGGAACATTTGCTTTCTAAATGTTGAACTGAATCACTTGTTGTATATTCGTTGTGGTTTTTATTGATATTGACTTAACTTAATTCCATAAAGTCACCCATGCAACAACTAAGATTTTATTGAATAAATAACTAACGGAATAAATAACTTGTAGTACTCTTGAAATGGCTTAGTGGCAATAGCCCAACTATGAGAATAGGCCAACCATAAGAATAAGCCAACTATAAGATACTAGATAAGCTACAGTATTGGCCTTATGTTCGTTTGTAAATTGTATCACAGCTCCCTTGGTCCGTTGTTTTGACTACTCTTTCACCATTAAATTGAGACGTGAAACAATGATAGTGATGATGATGATAATAATAATGCAGAAAGAATTGTGCGAATCTAGATTCAATCCACAGCACGGGGCTTATTTTTAGGTCAAGATATTGATTAACCAGAGCAGTTATCGGTTGGGAAATTTGGCGCGGCAAAGTCAAATTTTCAAAGGGCGGTCGATATGAGAGAGAGTGAGAGAGATGCTGGTCAGTGTTAGCACAGTATCGTGGGGCATGTGTGTTACATGGCTCATCGCCGGAGAGGCGTTGGGCTGAGTAAAAAAAATAAAAGTATAAATAACAAATTCATAAAAAATAGATGTTGTATACATGACAAACTAGACTATTAGTTTTAAGATCTAAATGTCTTTTTTTTTTTTTCAATTTAGTTGAAATTAGAATGATTGTACTTCGAGCTATTTCTAAAAAGTCTTTATTGTGATCTAATGCAAACAAACTACCACCTTAGTAGCAACACGTTCAAGTAGAACTATGTTGAAAGTTGTAAGGTCTTGAGTCAGGGCATTGAAATGTCTTGACAAAGCCTTTGAATATTCCGTTTTAACACAACAGTTCACCCATATTTGTGAAAAATAGCCAGAACAAATATAAAAACATAAAAAGTTCCAGACATCTGCGCAAAAATATTAGGTGTTTAAGTTTAATGCTATAACTATGCTTACTTTGGTAGTGTTTACTAATGACTAAATATAAACCTTATGATAAACTGTGAAAGGAAATGAGTGAAACAAAGAATGGGAAAACCTGAAAAAAACGAACTCTTATTACTACCCTTAATAAACTGTGCTGTGACAAATTACATTTCCTAAATGTGCTTCGCAAAATCACCATACGATTATATCCACTTTTGCTGATGAAAAGTTAATAATTTTAAAACTGGGTGTAATCTGATTACTGCCCGATCGCAAATTAAGACAATCCCACTCAATAATCCCCAGTAGCTTTAAAGAATGCCATAGTCATAGTTGTACATTACAAAATGGCGGTTTACTGTGCTCGCACCAAGCCGAGAGCTGCTCAGCCTGAGTTAGGGAACTATGTTCTATGAGGCATAAGCCCTCAACTGAATTTTACAGAATATCTTTAAAGAGTGACTTATGAATGTATGAGTAGCCCTTTAGGGCCATGTAGGCTACACCACCATAGAGTAAAATTAAGTCATATCTATTCTATGTGATAATATCATCAGTGTGTAATCTCATTCTTATATTTTATGTAAAATAAAAGGGATGCATGATAATCCAACAATGTTATATTATATTTAATATAGTATATAAAGACTCAAAAATGTAACAATAATACCATTAAATGCTTAATTAATATCTCGGCCAGGAAAATTCCGACTAAAATGAGGTAGCAACAGACGTTTTAAATTTTAATTTGCAAATTTCGTATGTAACGTATGTCATGTGTGTTACAAAGGGCTTACACATAGAAAGTGCATTTTTGTTAAAATATTGAACTAGTGAGAAGCCGACTGTCATTTTTTGCATTAAAAGGACACGAGAGCGCCCCTTGTAAATAATGAAATAAACATTAAATATGTATAAATTACTATATAAACGGAAATAAATAGCTAATCTAGTACTTAGTACCGGCATTTCTAATCATGTAAAATATATACAACTCCAAAACTGTACATATACTCGTAATAAGATAATCCCCTTCTTGTGTCGTGAAGAACAACCATAAATCACATGATCAACCATATCATTTTAAATATATTCTTTTCTTATTGAGTAATTGATCTCATAACAAAATTGTCAAAATGTTATTGTTGTCAACTATTGTGAAACCTAAGTTGTATTTTTATTTTGTTTGTTAAGTAAGCCTAAAGCAAACGTCACGTACATTAAAATTGTTCACTTACAATTTATATTCGGTGTAAATATTTTTGTTTGCTTTACATGTACAGGTCGTGTCGGTCCACTGGGTCCGATTTTATCCCAGCATCAAAATAATACCAGTTGCGTCATCGCCGTGACCTCGACTAGCTGCGGGCGCCAAAACTATTGAGGTCACTCGATTTAAACGCGTTACTACAATCTAAACAACAAAACCGTATCCACAACGCGTAACGAATCATTCACGTAGCAGGGCTGTTTTAACCGTGAATGCTAAGGGAAAGGTACCGTTAGTCTGACCCAGACACTTTTGTTGTTTTTTTCTAGAAAGTTTCGTTTACTTCTCGGTACGATAACAACAGGTTTCTGTGAAGAAAGGGCGGGGGATGGGTAAGGCCAAGCGATACGGGTTGCTAGGTCCACCTAAACGAGCTACGACTGAAGCATAACGGTACTTGCTTACAGCTCGTACATGGTTGGAATCTTAACGTCTTTACCAGTATCTAATTCTGTTTTGATTTTGGTGGTTAACAGCGCCAGACCCTGAGCAACTTTTGCATGTCACAGGGTCACGGCTCGAACGCGCAAAATTCAAAATTTCATCGCTGTTTACGAAGTGTACAGTGTGGCCTGTTCTATGTGGATTGTACGGGACAGAGCTGAACCAGATCAGATATCGGCCTCGGAACATAGTTTATTGTAAAATCTTTGTAAATACATGCATAAAATGGTAGTACTACTACTTACAGTTTGTAGTTCTCCATCTCCTTTCTCCATTCTCTTCCCTCATGGTAATCCATCGGGCTTCATAATGAGCGCGGCGAGAGCGCCGATTTGAAAAGCCGAGTCGACACGACAGAGTCACAGCTGGGCGAACCGTTAGCTGTCGTAGTAAACTAAAAGTAGGTTACAACGCGGGAGAACGCCGAACTTCCAAAACAAAACCGACTGCGAGGGCATAGGATTGGAGTTGTATACAAATGTTTTACATGCAGAATTTCGATTGGAGGAAATGTGCAACCTTATGAAATTGCAGAAGGCAGCAGTTCCCTCGCACCGGCTCACCCGATTAGAACACATTTGGGGGGGGGGGGAAGGGAGGTTGGGGAGGGGTGAAACCACAACTTTGTAGTGGCAAGTGTAAAACGTAAGACGTGTTTAGCATTAACGCGTTACGGTTACGCGGGCACGTATAAAACATAACGCCTATTTTTTTTTTAATCTTTTCTCCAAACACCCTGGTCTTTGAAAATAAGTTTGAAATTTCAATGAAACTTACGGCAATTAATTTAAATATTACATTATTATGAATTAGTTGAGTTTAAACAAAGCAATCATTTGGTCTTTTTTGCATTGTAATTTAAATTGTGTCAGTTTAAAGGTTTTATTTATTTGTTTGTTTTAAGAAAAAAAATTAGGTCCTTACAAAAACACTATAGCCTAAGTACTCGTTGCCGCCTAATTCTTTGTGGGGAGCAGATTCACTCATTATTATTACAATTTATGGCGGAGGCAAGCTGTCGGTGTCTGGCTAAGCCCGCTACGCTTGCATCATAGCGGGCTGTGTCGTGTGTTGTTCCCAAATGGGCTTCGCTGGTATGAAAGAGGGATGCGGTGGCGCGTTTGGTTTTGTCCAGTTTTGAAGGACTCTCCATTCATGTACACTTTAAAATAAAATATTATTGTGTTTTTAACACACACATTAAAAAAAAAAAACGATACTGCTTTATTTGGACTTTAAATTATTTTAGCCATTATTATTATTAAAATTGTAGTTTCCAAATTTTATAATCAAATTTTTAATGCGATTATTGTCATGTTTTATTAGTGACAATATTTACCACGACCCTATTTATAGCGTTTGATTGTTTACTTTTTAAAAAAAAATGTTCTCTTCAATTTTACGCCATGGGAAACCAATTGTTTACAGTTTACGACCATAATGGTTTGCCCATTCAGTGTTGAACTCTTGTGACTCACGTCATCATTATTTATAGCAACCAGTAGCAGCCGATCTGACCTAACATAGGGGCAAGGGGATTCCCAGACAAGAAACATAATAACTTGGAACGGTAAAACACGGCAGACGTGGTTTTCCTGTTGTTGCGTCTGAATCACATTCACACGTACCGGTATGTCTCGACCGGTGGAGGGCGCAACCGGAGGGGCAGAACTAAGAGGATTTTTGAGAGGCGGCAAGCCGACTACCTGATAAATGAAAAATTCGCTGACTATATAATGATTTTAGAAACGTATTTGAGAAGAAATTAACTTGTATAAACTGGTGATTGGAGAGAGAATAGTAATTAATACCATGTTTGTTTCACTCAAATGTAAATAATACGTTCCTGCTTTTATGTAAGTGAAAGTTTTTTTTTTTTTAAATATAACAATAAAAGAAACACTTAGTAATGTAGTCGCAAAATATAAATGAAGCTTTTTCACATTATGGGCCGTCAATAAAGTAGGTATTGGGGGGGGGGGGGGGAGACCCCCCCCCCCTTTCACTGGGGGGGGGGGGGGGGGAGTACCCCCCTCCCTGTCACAATTTGTCACAAATTTCAGACCGCCCCGCCCCCCGCCCCCAAATAGTACGTCATACGAACTAAACAAATTTCATTAATTAACAATTAATTAAAATTCATTCTAAAACAAACTTATTTTTAAACAATTACATGTGCAAACGTGAAATCTTCTTTCAGACTACATCTATCACAACAGATTCTTTGAAAGTAATATGGAAATGTTTAATTTGATAGAAGTACACTAACTGATACACCCATGCAATTATTCGCCATCGAATTAATGTTGTAGAAATTAATAAAGTAAAGCCTTAGTATAGTAATTGGTATGGCACATTTTTTTGGGGGGGGGGGAATTTAGAAAAAGATTTCATTTTAAAAATATTTATTTTCTCTCAAGCCTCTTTTTGAATACACATAAATAGGAAATGTTGCTTTAAGAGCAGCCTTTCTATTTAGTAAGAGATTGTTTTCATAATGTTAAGTAATTTCTCACACCGTCTAAAAAGGTGGGGTGCAGATAGGGTGGTCCGCCGGGGGGGGGGAATTTTTAGGAATTTCTACCTTTTGCAGTGTTTTTTTTTATTTTCATGAAATTGTTGCTTTAAGAGCAGCCTTTCTATTTAGTAAGAGATTGTTTTCATAATGTTAAGTAATTTCTCACACCGTCTAAAAAGGTGGGGTGCAGATAGGGTGGTCCGCCGGGGGGGGGGGAATTTTTAGGAATTTCTACCTTTTGCAGTGTTTTTTTTTATTTTCATGAAATGGAACGACAACAATATGTTGACCAGGCATCATGCTTTCAAATATATGGTTATTGTTAGCAATCAGTATTTCTTTCAACTATCTCTCCGGGAGGGCACTGCCCCCCCTCCCCCCACCGGAGCGCAATGTGTACAACAATATAAAAAATATATATTTTTTATATGAAAAATGAAAATTGCATAGTAACTGGTGCCTTTAACCTATAAAGGTCTACAATTTTATTAATAGTTAGTCAAGTATTAAACATGTGCAATCTGTTTTCAAATTATAGTTCATCGTAAAAACATGATTAAAAAATTAGGCATCATGATTTTCTTTTCTAACTTAGAATTTAAAGGGCGCAAAGAAATAGCGCACGTTTCAAAAATTACTATTAAATCAAAAGTGTTTTTGTTTTCTTTAAATGTGTCACCACCTTTGTTACAAAGTGTCCTGAATAACAGATTTGTTTGTTTGTTTTTAAATACTTAGCCGTTAGCCTATCTTTATCATTATTTACTTCCCAACTGCTTTCTGCTTTTCTCTTTTTAATGTCTGAATAACAAAAAAGTGCCCCATCCATTGGCATTGCAATCATTTTTTTATATTTTTATTTTATATGAGAATCCAGTAGAAAGCTAAGAGTTGTTTTTTTTTTTTTTTTTTTTTTTTTTTTTTTTTTTTTTTTTTTTTTTTTTTTTTTTTTTTTTTTTTTTTTTTTTGTGAACTAACTTTTCGATTATCATGTCAATTCCTTTTTTGGCACGTGTTTAAAAATAATTGCTTATTCCTAATTCATGAATTTAAATAGATTCTGTGGATTTAGATAAAAATGTTTTAAAGTATAGCGAAGAGGCAATTTAAGAAAGTTATAGTAGTTTGAAATTCCAAACCGGTATGTCTCGACCGGTGGAGGGCTCAACCAGAGTAGTTTGAAATTCCAAATAAAAATTTAAATCTTCTGAATATTGGGAAATTTATATTTTCGTTGCATACGAATTTCCCTAAGATAAAAGCACACATTAATAAAATATAATGTCTTCTGTAAACAACTCATGTCCTCTTATAATAGTTATGCCGCTCATTTGCAATCTATAAAAAATGACCAGTTTTCAAAACCCATAATAATGTATAGACCTTTCTAATAAACCTGTTGTTTTTTTTTTTCTTTTTGACTCTGGTAAAATTAGGACATATTTAGAAAAGTTAGTCTAAGCATTATAATTACAAGTAAGTTTGTGTTTTTTCCATTTGCGTTCATCCTAGAAAATAATTTGTGCAGTGCTTTTTGGTGATGAAACCCCTTTCAATTGATTTTTTTTTTTTTTTTTTTTTTTTTGTTTTTGTTAATTTTTTTTTTTTTTTAAAAATTTAATTAAAAGATTTAAATTAAAATAAATTTTTGTTTTTTTCCTTTTTGTTTTTTTTTTTAAATTTTTTTTTTTTTTTTTTTTTGGTTAAAAAACCCCTTTTTATTTTTTTTTTTTTTTTTTTTTTTTTTTGAAAATTCATTTATTTTCATTTATTAATTAAGTAGCTATCCCTAAAAATAATTTAAATACAAAATAAAAGCCACATTAGGGGGCGTCTATTAATTATGTCAACAAAATGGGGGGGGGGATCTTTGACAGTTGTTGACAAGGGGGAGGGAGGGGGGTTTAGATTAGTTGACGTCGACAATCATGTGGTCTCTACTAAAATTTTAATCTTAAAAATTGACTGGTTATTACAGCTACCGCTGTTTCAATGGCCTGGCGCCGTTCTATCTGAAAGAGCTGCTGACGCCTTATGTAGCCTACCCACTAGACAACTCCGCTCATCCGACAGTGGCAAACTCTCCACACCACGTGTTCGCCTTGAGACTTGCGGAAAGCGCACTTTCGCATTTGCTGGTCCAATTCCAACAATTCCAACAAATCCTACCATATCATCCATTTAATGCATATTGGCTGTGTTGGTTAGTGTTGAAATGGGTAGAAAGACTTTAACTTGGTATGCTTGTAATTAGTTTTTGTAGTGTTGCGTTTGTTTTAAATGTGGTAAATTATAGATCTGTTGTTTTTTTGGTGTTTTTTTTAACTGTTGTACCGCGCTTCGAGCCTTTGGGGATGAAGCGTGTTTTTGAAATAAACTGTATTATTATTATTTATTGTTATTATTTTTAAAGATTTATAAATGTAAATGAGTGTAAATAGTCATATATTTTTTAGGCTTTTTAACAATATAAGATTTATTTAATGTGTGTCTGTGCACTATTTAATGTGTGTATGTGCACTGCAGATGGCTGGTCAGAATGTTAGTACACTTTTTTAGTGCAAGAGAAGTCAAAAGATTTCGTCAGGCAATTGGGGAGCACGATGACCTACTGGTGACTGTGAAAAAACGCAAACTACAATGGTACGGCCACGTAACAAGGAAACAAGGGCTTGCCAAAGAAATATTGCAGGGCACCACAAGAGGAGGGAGAAGAAGAGGAAGGCAAAGAAAAAGGTGGGAGGATAACATCAAAGAGTGGACAGGGCTAACACTGGGCGATGCAGTGCGTAGTGCTGAAGACGGAGAAGAATGGAGGAGGATGGTTCACATGTTATCTGTGGCGCCCCAACGGTCCAAGGACTAAGGGACATGAGGATGAGGATGAGGAGGAAGTCAAAAGTTGGCCTCTCTTCACCTGTAGATTCTGTTGCAGGCATTGAACAAGGAAAAGGTTCAAGTGTCATGTTCAGTCAAGATACATGATAATGATAGAGTAGGAATACGATATTTTGAGAATTATGTGAAAGCAAAGTGAATAACAATTTAACATCTATTTTGCATCACAAGTCATGTTGAAAAAGCATGTTCAACACAACCGACTATGCCCTCTTGAGCATAAGAAATTAGCACCTACTCCTCAACAAAAAAGGATTCGACCAATGCGAGTAGCTGCAAGGCGATAGGATAAAGCTTATGGCAATTATTTCTCACACCGACAATGCTTCTATTTTAAGTTCTGAATGGTTAGATGAGGATGATGTTGATTAAAATTATCAATCAGCTGCTATTGACTATGCCCATCAGGGGAGTCATTTCACGTCTTTTTTCAAAGGGGGTGGGGGCAAAACCAAAACTTGGTCGGCTTGTTAAGTTGTTTATTACTGGAGGCGCCTATAGCAATTTAAATAAAACCTGCAAATTCCCCCTACCCTACCCTAATGATGCCCCTGATGCCCATTGTTACGATAGAGCAAACCTGGCTACTCCTGGGAAGATGATAGCAGCTAGCTAGAAACTATACTATAATTGTCGGCTTTACTGACAATACTCATATTTATACCACAAACAATGATATTCAGTCTTTAACAACCTTTCAATTGATTCCGCATTATAAAATTTAAGTGTAAAAACTTATTAACTTGTTGATTGAGACGATTAAAATGTAATGAATTTTTTTCGTACAATTTTATTGTCATTAAAATAGGTCAGCACAAAGTAAAATGTATTTATAAATTTAATTATGATATAATTCCTTTTTTTCGGGGGGGGGGCGGGGGGTAGAAAATATTGACATAATTAAATAGGGGGGGTCATTGAAAGTTTGACAGTTGTTGAGAAGGGTGGGGGGGGGTAAGGGGTAAAAAATTGCTTAAAAAGTGTTGACGCAATTAATGGACTTACTAGTTTTAGTTAAATAATTATTTTAATTTTGTTTTTCATAATTTCTGACAGCCCTGCATGGAAAGATGATAATTAAGAAAATATCCTCATCACATCTTTAAGCCCCTAAAATATCCGAGGCCCCCCTTCACTCGTAGGGGTTGCTGGGCGCACACAATGGTTCTAAGGTTAAGTCGGAACCTATCTTTGTTAACTAGGATATAATCCTTCGTTGCTCTCCAATTAAGTGTAGAATGTTGCAAAACTAATTTCAGATATGTGGAAAAAATGCATTCTTGTATTTTGAATTTATCAAAAATATTCTCGGGACTGTAAAGGGCGAGAATAATCTCGGAAAAAATCGTACCCTCAATGGTGACAAAACTAGAGTGAATATGGTTTACGTCCCGCTGGTGCGAAATTTAAGAAGTCTATTGTCATTATTATGGCTATTTTTTTTCCATTTCCCACCCGAGTGTTTGAAATGCCACCTCAAAATTTTCTGAAAGAAACAACAAATTCAAGTATGCGCCAAAATAATGCACCCCTGCATTTTGAACTTGTACGACTGTCTTTAGCACCTTTAATTATGCACCCCTTCCATCACGCTGATCAATTGTACACTATAGGGTTGATTATAAGCCTATGCCTAATGACTTATATGCCTAATGATTACCCTGGGGGCATGCCACAAACGGAGTGAGCTCAGTTCATTATGGCACTGGTCTAAATAATGCCTCGCACAAAAATTTAAAAATTTTCTTCCCCGTTCAAAAGGTGTACTAGAAAAATCGATTTCAAGTATACTCAAAAATACACCTCTTGATTTTGAAATAATCAAAAATCCCCAAAACCCTCCACCGATCAAGATTCATCGGGGCCATCGATTTCCGCCCTACTTCTCGATGAAAATCATCGACAATTTTGGTATCGATAGATACACTGCCTAGTGGCGTAGCTACTATTAAGGCTGCCATGAGCGGCCAACTATTTGTGCCGTCCTCCCTTTCGCGATACAAACTCTGCAGTTGTCCACCAACGCCACACCAGCATATCAAGAAAAAGTGACACCTGGGTGGACCACTACATCCACCCTATTTCGACGCCACTGCTGACAGTGTTTGGCGCCAGGGGACAAGATTCATTTTTACGCCCCCCCCCCCTTTTCCAACTCTGAAACCGGTTATTTTCAACCAATTAATTCCATCAAAGCCAATTTTTGCCCCACCCTCGCATGTCTGGCTCCCCGGGACGTATGTTCCATCTCCCACCTCTTAGCTACGCCTTTGGCAACTGGCATTCTTTTTTTTCTTTTTGCCTTTTTTCCCCCCCCCCCCCCCCCC
>CAXITT010000505.1:8322-71052 GCA_964033795.1 Lymnaea stagnalis | reverse complement strand
ACTGACAAATATAAGAACTCTCAACAAAATTTACGGACAAAAACAATTTTTTACGGACACATTTAACATAAAATGTTGACCTTAAAGCGAACGAATATGAAGCATAATCCAAGCATTGTAGCTAAAAAATGTAAAGTATCCATATGAGTACGTCTCTATTACCATGCTCATATTTTATAACGTTAGTTTATTGTATGACATTCATCATCAGTGACAGTGTTTAATTCCTCCTGCTTATGATCATACATAGAAACATTTACACTGTCGATCATTGTGGGAGTAATTTTTCCCGGTCCATTTCTTACAGTCAGTAAACTTTCCAACATTGGAGTAGACAATTTGTTTCTCAAGTTGGTTTTCAATAAACAAACAGCAGAAAAAACGCGTTCTACTTCTGCTGTGCCATGTGGAAGCGCCAACATTGTTTGTGCAAACTTCGAAAGTAGCGGAAATCTGTACTTTGTTTTCGATATTTCTAGAGTCTAGTCATTTGACCAATTTGATGCCAGAAAGCATCATAACCTCCGTCGGCCTTGACATTGTTTAAATCCGGAACTTGGTAGTAAATAAACTCGGCCTCTAAACAATCAAAATCTGCTGGAGACACAATTTGTGGAAAAAGCTGGGCCAGTTCCAAAATTTCCGACTGTTGCACCGATATTCTGTTAGTGGGTTCTAGTACTGACATGAGCTTCAGCACTCTGTTGCTAATAGGCATTCTTTTCTGGATTGCACCGACTGGATTGGTATAAAATGCAAGCACATCAACATAAAACTTTTCCACAGTCGATGGATCATCTTCTTTTTGCAGCTGTAGTTTAGTTTGATAACCAATGAAAGTCCAGAAAGCTCTTACAGTTTATTAATAGAGCGCGGGATGCCACTAAAATAATTTAAAAATTAAAATTTAAATCAAGAAAATAGATATCACAAACATGATTTACTGTTTTTTTTAAACGTTGAGATTCCACGTTTTGTCGATTTTTTTTACGGAAGTCTTCATTTTTTAAAGGAATTTTACGGACAGGCAATTTTACGACAAATCTTTACGGACTGTCCGTAAATTTACGGACGGTTGGCAACCCTGCTGCCAGGGTTTCTTTGATATTTGTAAGCTTGGTGAATAATTTGTGACTTTGTCTTAACTGCCAAGATATCTTTGATGTTTGTAAGCTTCATGAATAATTTGTCACTTTGTCTTAACAGACAAGATATCTTTGATGTTTGTAAGCTTCATGAATAATTTGTGACTTTGTCTTAACTGGCAAGATATCTTTGATGCTTTGTCTTAACTGGCAAGATATCTTTGATGCTTTGTCTTAACTGGCAAGATATCTTTGATGTTTGTAACTTTGTACCGGTATCTTTTAAAAATATCATTAACAGCTTGTAATTATTTTAGTAATAAGTGAAAAAGTTTAGCAAGATAATCTTTATAAAAATTCATCAACATAGACACATTTAGAATGTTATTTTTAGATTTAAAACCCCAAATAGATTCGATGAATCAGTCCAAAACGGTTAATCACTTTCGGAAGGATTTGTCGATTATTCCCTATGCTCAATAACTCTATTATATTACTTAAACATGATGCAATGAATGCAACGTATTTTGATGAACTCATTGAGTATTGTCAATGGAAGTCTATTATATTTATAGTAAATACAAAAAAAAAATAAAGGGAGTGAATCCAAAACAAAGTCGTCGTGGGCCGCTAAATCTGAAATAGCCAATATAACTTATAACATATGTGGATCAAATCACTAAGCATAGTAGTCTATTAGACTACCAGTATTAGTAAATATTTTGATCATATCTCATCCTTGCCGGGGGGGGGGGGGTAATTAATGAGTGCAAACTCGACGACCCACCGACACCATCTCCAAAGTGATGTTATTAGTAGTGTATACTCATGGGTCAGCATCAATATAACTTATAACATATGTGGATCAAATCACTAAGCATAGTAGTCTATTAGACTACCAGTATTAGTAAATATTTTGATCATATCTCATCCTTGCCGGGGGGGGGGGGGGTAATTAATGAGTGCAAACTCGACGACCCACCGACACCATCTCCAAAGTGATGTTATTAGTAGTGTATACTCATGGGTCAGCAGTGTGTTTTTGAGTAGGGATATAATGGATATATTTTTATAAATTTTATCTGCTAAGACTAAGAAAATGTTTTGGGAGATGCAGACACTTGCGAATTTTTAAAACTGCTATCTATTTATAATTCATATTAAAATTAAAGAGCTGCACGTTAATGTTACTGACCGCAGCTAATAGCAGTGCTATAGCAAATGATCAAATTAGTAGCCCATGGGCGCAGTGAATCCATGTTCAATGTTATCATATCCTTGAATAGTCTATGCCTGAGTACTTTGACACTGTAACATTATATTTGAATAGTCTATGCCTGTGACACTATAACACTATATTTGAATAGTCTATGCCTGTGACACTATAACATTATATTTGAATAGTCTATGCCTGTGACACTATAACTTATAACATTATATTTGAATGGTCTATGTCTGTGACACTATAACATTATATTTGAATAGTCTATGCCTGTGACACTATAACTTATAACATTATATTTGAATAGTCTATGCCTGTGACACTAAAACTTATAACATTATATTTGAATAGTCTATGCCTGTGACATTATATTAGAATAGTCTATGCCGAAGTACTTTGACACTGTAACATTATATTTGGAATTTACAAATCTCTCAAGTCCTTATGGTAGCTGTCATTTTAAAAAGAAATTGAGGTTTTTCTGGAAGCTGTCACTTGAAAAAAAAAAATGTACGGTAATAAAAACAATCACAAATCTTAAATTTCACAACACCTTTATTAAAAAGGAGTGTACTTATATTTTAGTTACCTGTAGTAATTTTTTTTTTGGTTATAACTGGAGAAAGTAGGTTCCCAACTCATATTATTCATTAATTTGTTTGTAAAGTATCATGTGCAATGCTAATCTTGATGAAAAAGTAAAGCAAGACAATTCAACTAGAAGTGTTAATGAGCACAGCCAACTATCATTTCAAAACGATCACTTACGGGTACTTTTATTCTATATCTTCACTAGCATACATTGTAACAAACTAGAGCAATATTCCTCCCAAAGTACGGTACATTTATACAATTATAGATAGAACCATAGTGGACTACTTGACATTATAATAGGGAAGTTATAGATATTCCAGTTGCACCAGTTTTTTTTTTTTTACATTCCGGGTGTGGAGAACACTGTTTTATTAACTAACTAGAACATTCCTCCCAGAATACATAAATTATAATACGGTATGATAATTAGTGATGACCTCAAATGCGAGCTTAGACTTAGAGATTCAGGTTGCTCTAGTTCAAATTCTATGTTTGTAAAAAGTTAAGACAAGAGTTTTTTGTATTCTGGGGTCAAGTACATTGTCTTACACCATGGCAGAGCAGTAAGTAAGAAAAGGAATCCATGTATAAGATTGTATTTCAATATAGCAGTTTTAACGCCCTATGTACTATATATATATATATTCATATATATATAAAAAAAAATTTTTTAAATGCTAAAAATTTAATTAGTGAACTGGGCAGGTCATGTTTAAATACTGCTACAATAATTAAATCTGACAACTAGCACAAGAGTAAGTACATTGGTAGATTATAGATCATTAATCATTAAAATTCTATTAGCCAATTAAATATTGTGTACTCCAGGCCTGCACAACGTACTGCCCGCCAGCACCCACTTTATGGCGCGGAAAACGAATTATTCTTTATTGCAGACTGCAATGTGCAGCCAGTATTTTCTTAATATCTCCCCCCCCCCTCCCCATTTTCTTTCGGCCCGCACAAGTTTTTAAAAAAAAGTATTTCAGCCCATCTTACATTTTGACTTGTGCAGGCCTGGTGTACTCTATTGAAAATGCTTACAATGTTATTTATTCTAGGTGTAGTTTATTACAGTACAGTATTTCATTTTTACAATATTAAAGCCCCTGATTTTGGTCACATTGGGAATAAGAAGAGCACATTATAAGTGGTTTGTGTTTGACTCTAAAACCTGGTTCAGGGCAGGGAGATTAGCCTCTGGTGTTGGTAACCAATATGAAAACAGACTTAATAAGTTTTGTTATCAGCCCGTAATTCTGTTGTGATGAACGTACAAGTACAACTAACAATGACATCAAATGCATACATCACCACAGTTCAAGCAAAATAATCACCTGGCATTGTCAAAATGATAAACCTTACAAGCAAACGAGAACAAGAAAGAAAAAAATGAGCAAAGAAATGATTAATATAGGTAATAAAGATGTTTAATTTATATCTTGCACATTGAACTTTTTCAAGGGATATGAGAAGACAAAATAATGGGCATCTGGTAAAAAATCCATCTCTTTGTAATTTGAAAAGAGGTGCCACCTATCTTAGTTATATGTATAACAAATACTGAATGCAAAAGTGATTTAATTGCACACAACAATAATGTGACAAATCAGTTACAATTCTAAGCCTGAGGCAATGAAAAACATGTAACATGACGCTATCACTAATGCAAGTGGGGACTTACCAAATTAATGGTTAGGAAATAACTGAACAAAAGCAGTTTATGTTGACTGTTATGAAGCTATCTTAACAACATGCATAAAATATAATGTTTATATGCTGGCATCAGTGTGCAAATACTGTCACATACCGGTAACAGAATTTTAAAAAGTAGCTTAAAAATTCAACTGGTGAAAAAATGTGATGCTAGTACACGCAAGATTTGGTCATTATAATTATTAAAATTTGATAAAATTTTATTTCAAAAACGGGAGAAGCAGTATGTCAACAATTACAGAGCAATAATTGACCTTTAAAAATAGTGTAATAACAATCTATGATTTATTTGAAACAAATTTTGACCTTAAAAACCCAGCAGCACCACAAAATGTATCACAAATGAAAAAAAAATAAAAATAAATAAACATTAAAAAATGAGCTTCTCCACAAAAAAATTCTGAATGGAACATTTCATTTTTACAAACAAGTACTCAATTATTGCACTTGTAAGTAATGTAAGGGACACAAATCTCATTCCTGACAGTTCAAAAGGGGTACACAGAATGCTTACATAAGTATTACCCTGGCAGTGCTATCGTAAAACTATTTATGCTTCAGTGGAGACTGCAAAATTCCTTGTCATTTAACTGCGGTTAAAAAACATCATGGCAAAAAATGGGGATGACAGGAGGGCCTTGTAGATATGTGGCTTACTAGAATGCTGAGTAAATATTTTTTTTACCATTCTTAAACAAACGTCTTGTGGAAAATGTAGGTGCTCAAATGGGACAAATAAACCTGGGAACCACTGGCTTAACATGACCATAATGTAATCATTTTATATGAGTTAATTTTTTTTAAATTCTTGTAGTCTAACCCTTAAAAAAATAAGTATTTTCTACAGTTGGTGGCACCACACAGACATGCCATTGTAAAACGTGACACCCTTTTAGGGCTTCCTGTCGTAGATTCACTTTCTGAAGAGGGAGGCGTGGGAATGCCTGCAGTATTATTTTGGAAGTCATCTGAGGTATCTGCAACCTTTTCAGGTGACAGATGATTCTCTGTTAAAATGTCTATGTTCGGCTGACATTTTGTAGGTGAACTGATGCCACTTTGTCCAGAATTATGATCAAGAGCTGCAATGTCTGTAGTTTTATGCTCATGCTTGTTAGGTGAGGGAAGGCTTTCATTTCCATCTGATGTTACATGACTAGAAGTTTGTTTATCTAATCTTGGTGTGGCTCCTGGGTCTGTATCCAAAGACTCTCCAATGAATGATTGATTGTTCTCTGGCATTATATTTCCTTAAGATACGGAAGCAATGTCAATATTACTACACATGTCTAACAGTTACAGGTTTTCATTATTTGAATTACATAAGATATAACTTGAGCAGGCATCCCAAATATTAATTAAAATACAAGAGGCATCAACAGCTTTTTTAATGTTTCCCACCTTGTCTTTCTGGACATGAGACATTTTTAAAGAATATTTTAACTACTGATTTGTAGATTATGGCAGAATTGAAGGCTTATTTCTAAAGGTAACATCCATATATTATGTATGCAAAAAAAAAAGAAAAAAAAAAAAGTAACATTGTCATACCCCTCCCCCATTCACCTGTATGAGACATTTTTAAAGAATATTTTAACTACTGATTTGTAGATTATGGCAGAACTGAAGGCTTATTTCTAAAAGTAAAATCCATATATTATGTATGCAAAAAAAAAAGAAAAAAAAAAAAGTAACATTGTCATACCCCTCCCCCATTCACCTGTTTCAACTTATTTATGGACAATTATTACATATACAGCAACAATTAAACAAAATCACCATAAACCATGGGTTCTTAATCTATTTGCAGCGCTGCAACCACCTCTCAATTTTAAAACATATGGTACCCCGCCCCTGGATAAAAGTATTGCAATATTATGAAAATAATTAATTTATGGTAGATTTCCTTCTTTTATTTTACTAACTTGCTGGAAATAAATGTACATACCCAAGTAGCAAGGGGGGAAACCCCACCCCCCCACCTATACAAAAAATATATGGATGTACATTAAACTTCAATTGATTTGTCAGTCCTTTGGATTAGCCCTGTGCCCCATCCTATTTAGAAGAGATAGCATCTAAGAACAGTTAACGAGGCTTTTAAGAACCTACCACTCATGTAATCAAAAGACAGCTCTTCATTGACTTGTATATCTCTCTTGGCAAACAAACAAATGTGTGGGAGCCTGGGATCTATCGTGTTGATCCATACAACGTGAACCTCTAGGTTTGGATCACACTGAAGCAAATCAATAACAGTTCAAATTAAATGTCATTAAAAAAAAAAAAAAAAAAAAGAAGAAAAATTTATAATGGAAAAAATAAAAAAAATTATAAAAAAAAAAAAATAAGCAAATCAATAACAGTTCAAATTAAATGTCATTAAAAAAAAAAAAAAAAAAAACGTAGGTGAACTTAGTATGGCAAAAGTAACTAATATTATCACAAACAAAATAATTTCTTGTACCTAGTCTCAATATTTTTCCCTGCCATTTCAGTATTTTGTCTGTTATCTCTGAATTGAAGTTACATAAATTTGATACTTGGACATGCTTCTGTAAAGATTATAAATGAAATCTAAATGATCAGTGCTTCTGACAGCAGTCCTCTCCAGTCTTTTACTGAAATATCAAGGTTGTTTTCCCAGATTACTGTAACTAAAATTTAATAGTTAAAAAAAAATCTGTGTTAAAATTGTTTAAACCTACAGAATGGTTTATAAAATGCGCTGCATTGCCATATCTTCCAGCATCAACTGAGAAAGGGGCATCAGCATCATGAAAATCTAGATCAAACAAATATGTACAACCCACAACATCATAATTTTGGCCTCTTCTTTCTGCCTCCTCCTCTGTTATGACCTGAAAGGTAAAGAAATATAGTTGTTAGCTTCAAGCCATATTTTATCATGAAAATTGTGAAAACAAAATTAACATACCGGGTACATCTTTACTGTATATGATATTCTTAGTTGAAGATTTTCTCACATAATCAAATAAAACCTGTTGTTTAATTGAGTTTTCAGTCCTGTCTTGTTTTTATTTACGCTCCACACTAGGCCTTTATTATCAAACCCATTTGATTAAGTCAAAATGGAGTTAATACTTAAAAAAAAAATACAAATTAAAAAAAGAACAACTATTTTCACAAATTAATAACACCTCACCTCCCCAACATATTCTACAACAAAAGATCCTTTTTTTATCTTCTGAAGGCTTTTGACTCCCCATCCGCGTCCATTAGCTGTGCGAAAAATGCAGATCTTAAATTTTCTTCCCTTCTGTACAACTCTGTTGAAGCAATCTGGTCCACATCTACACAGTTTATTGCATTCATAAATAGGCACTCCTCTTGGTACCCTTAACCTGCCAGTGGCTTTGCGGTAGGCCAGTGTTGAGCTACTGACAGTAGGACAACAGGTCTTCCTGTCATTATAACAATCCTGACAATCACAGCCAAGCAGAGGGTCTTGAGAAATTGTCACTCCTGCACCTTCTTTCCGTTCATTTATGTATATGAAGTCAGAGGGGGGACCCTCAAGGTCAACATTATTCTCTACAAACAAATAGGCTTGATCATATCCTTGTGCAATGGCATTCATCTCAATTTCCCAGTCTTTCAAAACTTTCTTCACTTCAGTGCACATATGTTTTTTACTTGATTTCAATTGCCTAGGTCTGCTGGCTTTTTTTGGAGGTACTTTTTTAACATGACTATAATATGTAGCTATGTCACGCAAAGACATATTTTCAATTATCCTTGACTCAGATATTTTCTTTAATACTAAATCACTGTGCTTCTTTTTGACATTCTCATGCTCGCTTTCACTTGATGAAAGCAACTTTCTTTTACATTCTCTGGGTTTACGATTACTTAATTCTTTATGATATGCTTCTAATAAAGTGCCACATCTCAAATGACTGGCAGGCTCCCAGCTGTTGTGTTTATGTCCCCATCCAAGCCACTTAATAAGATAGTAGTCTTGGCCCTGGAACATCAAAATTGTATTGTTATTATTACAAAAGGATATAAGCAATGATTATTTAAAATTTTTTACAATTTGAAAGAATTCAATCAAGACGTTTGTAACAGTATAACTTTGTGTGTGCTGATAGAAGAGGATAGAAACCCTTGTTGGAAAGAAGTAGTGTTATGTTTCTGTGCCATGGAAAATTGTGTGATAATTTAAAGACATTAGAAAGATATATATTTAATTTAATATAGAGGGGAACAAATATATATTTACATTAGAGACCGACCGAAAGGGATTTTCTGATTTCGGCCGAAGCCGAAAATAGGCCGAAAATTTAAAATGACTTTCGGCCGAAACCGAAAAAAGGCAGAAAGTTAAAAGTGAATTTCGGCCGAAACATTAAGATATTTTGAAATTCGTTCCCGCATACATTCTGCATACATCGAAAATGATGTGGGAAAGTATATATATTTACATTCTTTTTATAAAAGATGAGATAACCGTGAATATTAATAAATAAACATCTAATATAGGGGTCTAAACTCGCGGCCCGCGAGCCATTTGTGACCCGCAAGACGATATGTTGCGGCCCGCTACATGACAGAAAAGTTTAGTGTTAATTCGCCGGCCCGTTTCCCCCATTCTCATATCTATAACGTGACTCTCAGCGACGGTTTCAGTCGAATCTCACCGATTAGTCTAATTCTGATTTTAAAAAAAAAAAATGTTTCTATATATTTTTGTATGCCAGGTCTCTGGCAACAGTGAGTAGGTGGATGAAAGTGACGCCTAGTTCTTGAGAACCCTCAATGATTTTATTTTTATTTATAAAGGTTGAGCAGATTGTAACAGTTGTAATCGCTTTTTGTGGATTACTTGATGCGGCCCACTCTCATTCAGACACTACCTCTTGCGCCCCCCCCCCCGCCCCATAATTTGAGTTTGAGATCCCTGATCTAAAGAATACTTTGGATTTTCCCATTTTATATAAAAGTAATTTAAATTGCTTTACAATTTTTTTAAAAATTAGTATGGGAGGAGAAAATTTGGCGAAAATTGGGGAGGGGGGGGGGGGTAAATGCAAAATATTTTTTTTATAAACTCCTGATCTAAAGAATACTTTGGATTTTACCATTTTATATAAAAGTAATTTAAATTGCTTTACAATTTTTTTTAAAAATTAGTATGGGAGGTGAAAATTTGGCGAAAATTGGGGGGGGGGGGAATTAATGCAAAATATTATTTTTATAACCCAGGTCTCTAAAAAATTTGGTTCTAAAAGATCGCTTAATTTTTTTTAAAAGATCGTTTAGTTGGTTGTTATTGATCGGTTAGTTTGTCCTTAAAGATCGGTTAGTTTGTTCATAAAGATCGCTTACATTGTTCTAAAATGTCGCTTAGTTTAAACTTAAAGATCAATTAATTTGGTATTAATGATCGCTTTATTTGTTCTTAAAGATCATTTAGTTTGTTCATAAACATCACTTAGTTTGTTGTAAAGATCGCTTACTTTTTTCATAAAGATCGCTTCATAAAGTTTGTTCTTAAAGATAATTGATTTTGCTCCTTAAGATCGATTAGTTTGTTCTTAAAGGTCTTTTAGTTTGTTCCTAAAGAACATTTAGTTTTGTGTTAAAGATCGCTTAGTTTATTCTTATAAATCATTTTGTTTACTATTAAAGATCATTTGTTTTGTTCTTAAAGATCATTTAGTTCGGTTTAAAAATTGTTTAGTTTGTTCTTTGAGATCGTTAGTTTGTTATTAAAGATCGCTTAGATTGTTCTTAAAGATCGCTTAGTTTGTTTTAAAGATCGTTTAGTTTGTTCTTAAATGTCACTTAGTTTGTTGTTAACTATCGTTTAGTTTGTTCTCAAAGATCGCGTAATTTGCTCTTAAATGTCGCTTAGTTTGTTGTTAAAAATCGCTTTTGCTGAGTATTAAATGACCCGTAAACCTGAGTCACTTTCGGCTTGATGGCCGAAAGTCTAAGTCAATTTCGGCCGAAACCGAAGAAAAACCGAAAGTTAACTTTTCTCCTTCGGCCGAAACCGAAATTAAGCCGAAAGTTAACTTTTTAGTTTCGGCCGAAACTTGGCCGAAAGTGATAAAATGGCCACTTTCGGCGCCGAAACCGAAATTCGGTCGGTCTCTAATTTACATGGATATACTGTGTCATAGATGTAGTTATTATTTATCATGTGAATTTGATATTATTATAATAAAGTGCCAGTGTTAGTTACAACAAGTGACTCGATGATTAATTTTAATAACATATGTCTTGATGTGGCAGTGACGGGTATTCAGTTATCATAGACTTAGATAACCATCACAACTGTATCACCAATCAGGGCTGCCACTCAATTTTTTTTTTAAATTCCCAAGATTTGGTCAAAACATTTCCCAAGATCATGAAAATATATAAGAGTTTTTTTTTTTTTTAAAAAAGGATCTTGGGATTTTTTTTTTTTTTAAAGTGAGTTTTGGCCCTGAATGGGGAAGTGAATTCCCAAGATCTTGGGAAATTTCCCAAGGTGTGGTAGCCCTGTACCCAACAAAATCTAATGTTTATTTTTTTTTTAAATTCCCAAAATTTGGTCAAAAAATTTCACAAGATCATGAAAATATATAAGAGTTTTTTTTTTTTTTAAAAAAGGATCTTGGGATTTTTTTTTTTTTAAAGTGAGTTTTGGCCCTGAATGGGGAAGTGAATTCCCAAGATCTTGGGAAATTTCCCAAGGTGTGGTAGCCCTGTCACCAACAACAGTGAATGTTTACTTTTTTGTAAAATTTCGAAAGAATAGCCTGTTTTAGCATTTCAACAGTCAAAGCGTCACAACTAAATATATACTCTTAAACTTTTGGCAATTCTTTCTGACCATTATGCCCTTTTGAACAAATCTTAATAGTGGGGTAGGGGGCTTATGCTCATAACCAGACAGCACATTGTTAAAAATAAGCCCTGGGTCACCTCATGCTAAGAGCAAATATTTAGGAGGTATTTGCTGATCTGCACAGAAGTAATGCAACTATCCTGTAGGATGGTGCTGTCCAACCTTTTTGACTATGGGGGCCAAAATAAAATTTTCAAAAAACCCAATACTTCTTACCTTATGATGAAGGGTACTGCCAAAACCATGGCCCCAATTTTTGAGGAAATTCATCCTGAATTTATTTGGCCACCCATTCTTATGCATGTTTATAAATCACACAATTCCTCCCTGACTGAATTGCACTAACAATGAGCAAAAACAGCTTGTATCCTGCTTTCTGCTCATTGATCATCTCTAGGGGTGTGCCGGAATCCAGTTCCGCCGGATTTTGCACTATCCGGTGAAATCCGGTTCCGCCTGATTTACATGTATCCGGAACAACCGGATTCCGGAATATACCGGATTTCGGAATTTGCCAGATTTTGTGACTCACCGGATCATAATCTGAAATAAAAGTAATTCTCTTTCCCGAATTCCACACGATCACGATACATTAATCGATTGTTTCGAGCGTTGAGCTTGTTTAATGTTTAATATTCCGTACATACCAGAGGCTAGAGTCAGCACCGCTAATAGTGGCCAATAGTGTAGGGACTTTGATAAGAAAATTTAAACTTTTTGTAAAAATAAACCAATGGCATAGTTGAAAAGATGTAATTTTTTAAAGAATTATAACACCAAAATCATATTTTTAGCTGTTGTAGTTTTAAAGTTATGAATTTTTAAAGTACGACTTGGTTTGTCATTTTTTAACATGGACTGCATCTCCACATTCTGTGATCTCATTCCACCAATCCCGTCATGCGCAATGACTATATAGTTTATATAAGGCAACGCATTCCCTGCCTTATCACTAAAATACTGTTTAGACTTAGTTTAAACTTTCAACTTTGGCACATGAATAATTAATTAAAGCTTTCCCTGACCAATGGTTTAATAGTTTTTGCACACGGCAAACTCTTATGAATGAAACTCTGAGGTAGTACTACGATACAGTTATGCAAGTGGCTGTGAATGGTTGCCAATGACAACGTGTTGCACACGGTAAATTCTGATCATTTATAATATGGATTCTACCGGGTTGTTAAAGCTCAAATTAAAACATTCCAGTTTAAATGTCTTTAAATGCATTCTGAAACACAAGTTATCAATTATTTTGATGTAAATAGTGATAATAAATTAATATTTCCTAAGTATCGTCAACTTCCGCCATTAAAAAGGGGGGCGTGGCCAACCCCATGGCGAAATTAGGTTGAGCGAGCTGCATGACCTGCTGCGAACGCGTAGAAACATGGCGTCTCTCGTAAGACACTTATCCAAATGGAACGGAACTCAAATATATATCGAAAGTACTAATTTAATAATAAATAGACACACACATCGGAAAATTAAAAACTCGGATTTTTTGGCGCCGATTGCGAATTCCCATACACAAAAAGTAGTAGTCCACCTTGACTTACCGAAGTATCTACCAATAGTACCAAAATCCGGAATCCGGGAGAAACCGGAATCCGGATTATTCCGGAATCAAATCCGGCGGATTTCGCATAAGAAAATCCGGATCCGGTTGGAAAAAACGGATCCGGCACACCCCTAATCATCTCATATTACAATCTCAGAATACCAGGTATTCATCAACATCACATGATAGACTCCCTTTCCCATACCTTGCAAGACTACCTGTTAATAGAACTTGGTACCATAAATAGTATCCCAGCTCGCATATAGATTACTCATACCCAAAGACTTTCTTGTCATATTATTATCATCCCACAAAGCGCAGTACGGTAGTTAACTTGTGGTGTTCACCTATCTATTTCATGTAACTTGGTGCCGTTAGTGGGGGCATGGACATTTTTACAAAGATCATATAGCTACCGGTACACATCAAGTTACTTCTGGTTTCCTTTTTTATCTTTCCAAAGACCGTTAGTAATTATACCTGATACACCCATGATGCCTCCCTTGTACAAGCAACAGAAATGAGAGGATGATACTGGGTATACGATTACATGTAAACCCATTTTCCCAAATGGTTGCCTTGCTAATGTGCTTCACATAAATTACTGATACCCGCCAAGCCACCCAACACCTTAGCTTTTCTGACCCCCCTCCATTTCCATATTACAACTTCTGTGCTCTCATACAGTTTCCCTACAATACTAAATGAATGTGGTTTGAAAATATTTTCACACTAAATTTTTTTTTTTTTCACATACAAATTTCTCAAGCTGTAGGGACCATTTAAAATCAGCCTGCTGGACCAAATTTGGACAGCGGTGCTGTAGGATTTTAAAAACACAAATACCACACCTTTGCGATGAACAAAAAATGGATGTGGAACAAACAATGGGTGTGGAACAAAGAAGGGTGGGTGTCTGGAACAATGTAAAAAGCTGTAATTTATACAAAATTGAAAAATGTCACAAATGACACACTCAATTGGGGAAAAACAAACAAATTTATGAATACTTATAATCACCCATTTAAAATATGTACTATTTTATTTTACACAATACTGGTAAATACGACTACTTACATCCTCTTTATAATGGTCCAGTACAGTTTCAACTTCAAATTCTTCTTCGCATGTTACTAGGCCATCAGCAACAACTGATAAGAAATATTTTAAAAAATTAAGGAGCGAGATTATAAAAATTTAAATATTCATTTTGAAACTACAGTTATTCTTTAAAGAGAGAATAATTTCATCATCTAAGGTCATACATTTTAATTGGGGTTTCTACCTCAAAACATTGAAATGGGTAAATGCAATAATTACCACAGATTAATGAGACAGCATTATTCACATTCTAAGAAAAACCAGCATGAGATGATTCCAAGCATAAATCTTGCAACTTAACTTTGCAAATTAATTTTCAACTTTAAAATGGCCTGCTGCAACCTTTCCATCATTTCTCTTAGAAGTAAAATAATTACTTGGCCATATGAATGAGTGAACAGTATATTAAGATTTACCAAATCAAATTCACGATCCATGAACTGCATAAAGAATAATTAAGCTCATAAAAATATCCCTTAGTTTCATTTGTGCTCAAGATATCAAGGTTCAGCGAGATAAAAGAATCGACATAACCGAGGAGAAAATGCTAACACAAAGAGAGAATTTGGCGGTTCCACTTCAAAAATGTCGACATAACAGGGTTAGCGAGTTAACCGAGGTCGGTATAAGCGGGTTCAACTGTAGTTTCAATTTTCATGCGTTCTTTTAAATTAGTGACAATTATCCTCATTTTGACTGAATGTGCTAATAGCACCTTCACTGTTATTATCATATTGCAACACTTTTGCTTAAGATTGCTCAGTGTGACTGCTTCTAAATGTATAATTTAATGTGATAATGTATATACTTACATTTACTCAAAAGTTTGTGACACTGTACAGGACCTAAAGACTCCAAAAAGTCATAGAAAATGGCTTTTTTGGTTTCCAATGAAATTTTTAGGTTTAAAGTTTCACATATTATTTGAAAGTCTGTTAATCCCATTAAGCATGGAACAAAGCACTTCTAGGGAAGAAAAGAATATCATTATTAATTTAAAATTGTGCGCCAAAAGTATCAGTATGCTGGGTAGTTATGCTGGGAGATAATTTTTTTTTTAAACTGCAAGAATTTACACCTGTCAAGTATAAAGTTCATTCACTAAATTTCTTTTTGAACAATAATCACAAGATGGCTTGAATTTAGTTATATAGAAAACAGGTCAAAACCTCTAAATTGTAGGACTTTAGCCTACTGAATTTTATGTAGGGGAAGATGAAAAAAAGAGTGATGCACATAAAATCACCTCTCCTGTTTAGAGGTAGTGACCGCCCAGATGTACCAAGTGCTGTCTCATCAATAACAATCTTGACACTTATGAAATATGGCATCTCCAACCCTATTTTGTATCAATGGGTGCCTTCACGAAATTACTCGTGCTGTACTGACGCTCTCTGTTCTTCACAGAGACCCCCTAAAGGTGAGATAGAATGATCAGGGGTATAACTGGACCTATGGTGGGAGGAGACTCCCCCACCACCACCAAAATGTAAAACATTTCATGTTACACTAACTCAGCCCTTACTCTCCCTTGGACAGTTTTCTTTCCCAGTCTTTACCCTTCTTTCAATGGGCACTTCTCAGAACGGTGGTCCCAAATTAAAAATAGAATACTTTTCATTAGAAAGTGTCCGTCTACCAGCCTAACAAATTTTATTTATTTCAGAAGATGATGATGAGTCTGAAGAAGATCGTGATCATAAAAAAAATAAATACATTTAAGTCACCAATTATCGGTGGCTATTAGCAGCACACTTTCTAACGAAAAGTATTCTACTTTTAATGTGGGACGCCGTTCTGAGGAGTGCCTTGCAATGCTATCCCTGTGGTTGACCCAGAGGTTGTCGCAGGATGGAACATACTTCTGGTGGTTATAATGATAACCATTTTTGTTTGACAAATTTAGAATTTGTATGGCAGGGACATCAGCCATAGACCTATTCTAAACTGCAGTCTTTGAAGGTATCACTGTTGCCTAGAAAATACATATTAAAATACCCGGTATCTGAAGTCTCTACCAGACCTGTTTACCCTCAAACCCCTAAAATCGTACAATGCAATATCTCAATAGTAAATAAATAAAACTACAGTACTGCAATAAAGTTTAATGATGTAAGCCCCCCCCCCTCCCTTTACCGTTGCACGCAGAAGTTTTTACGACCCCCCCCCCTCTTTTCCCTCAATTACAATAATAACAAATTAGCAAAGTCCATTACATATTATGTTACAGTAAACAAAATGTGGCACGGGTTTTCACCACTGGTGATTCGTCCAGCCCAGTGGTTCACATAATGTATGCTACATCGGACTACATCGCCCTGGGTGTTCGCTGCCCTTGGTCAGGGCCATGAGAATATAACGAAGAGCAACCGCGTGAAAATCGTCTATAGAAAGGAACTTAAACAGTCAATTCAACTATAAAAAAACATTTACACATAGATTAAAGGCGCAATAAATTGTCCTTTTAAATTGGAGGGGGGGGGGTTGAAAATTTTCTAAATGGGCTGCTGCGGCTTCCTCACAGGGGCGTTGCGAAATATTTAAAAAATGTCATAATTTTATTTTTACTTTTAATCCAATGTGACATCTTTCGGTCCAGTTACCCAGTTGAGTATCTACTGTTTGTAGCTACAGATGGCGCTCAGTGACCTACATACGTGTTATATTTATTTTTATCCCACCCTTTGTTTTATTTTGGTATTCGCTATGTCCAAGTGCACGTGTTAGAATATCACACAAGGCGCCTGGTGAAAACCTAATATTGCAACACGCGCCGGAAAATAAATATTTTAGAACCACTGGCGTAGCCCAACGAAATATACGTCATGCGCGCGTTAAACATTCGGTAGACTTAACACCGTACTGTAATTCTTCCACTATTGAGTATAGCTAGCCAGTTGATTTGTGAAAATACCCCTTGACAACATCACGACTCTAATTCCTACTACACATTGGCTGGTATTTTACACCATTCGAGATAGAAATGTTATTTTTAGACTTTCAGAGTTTCGGGATCAATGTTGCAGAATTTTTTAAATAACGCACATACTTTCTGCCGAGGACACCCCCCCCCCCCACACACACACACCCGAACTGTCATTACGAAAATCTGGCGGTGTTGAGTATATAAATTGAAATACTTAGACTGGCTCCATGCACACAATCTCTTAAATCAACATCACCCCTTTTATCTCTGATTGATTGCTAATGAAAAGTCCGACTGTGCTGTTTGCGTCTGATAGACCCTTATTTGAAGAACGCAACTCAGTAAATTTTGTCTGATATTCAAGATAGGATATCAGCGAATAAACTTTCTTTTGCTGAATCTGATGTTAAGTTGAAGTTCCTTCTTCATCATCGGTTTCGCGTGCCTTTCATTTTGTCGATGCCATATCGTAATGTATTGTGCATGCTCAACTACGGTAACGAAAACAAAAAGGCTCGCCGGTAACATTAAAATACCGCAATGTGCACATCCGTCTATGGCGCCCACTTCGTACGCCAGGGCTGTTGGGACAATGGGACATCCATATATAACATACTCGATAGGCAAAATGAAATATAAAACATATTCATAACCCCCCTCCCCACCTTGTCAACGTAAAACTATCCTACGTACTACGTACACGCTTAGGATGCGCATGGCAGCTTTGAGGGGAAAGTGGTGGGGGGGGCAGAATGCACCTACATTTGTGCATGAATTCTTCAATGATTATCCTGACAGTCTCTTATGGAGCCAAATGTCACATGAAAATCTGTGAAGGCCATGAATTCTAATTAGGCCCATTATTATTATTATTATTAAGGCTATAAAACATCACCAGTGTTTCGCAGTTATCATTTACTAATGCTTTGTGTTTTCATCAAGAAATCACTGTAGCAGTAATATGGTGACAACACGTCTTTCCTTGCTGTGACGCCTGATTTGTTCCGTTAACACGCTTTAGTTCAGTGGTGGGCCAACTCTTGAGTCAAAAGAGCCACACAAAAAAACCACCAGCAGGGCAATTAAAATTTGTTCGAGAGCCCAAATCTTTTTCAAGAACCATGTTTTTGGGAGTCAAAACCGTTTGTGGCCGGCTGACCGAGCAGCACTCAGATCGCTAAAGAGCCGCATTCGGCTCGCGAGTCGCGCTTTGCCGACCACTGTTATAGTCTAACTACTGCAATCTGTATAAAAAAATGTTTTTGAAAAAAAAAAGGGGGGGGGGGGGGTGAGNAGGGGTGGCGCACTTGGCTTAACCCGGGAGAGAGGCATTCCCCCCCCCCCCACCGAGATATAGCTGAAAGAAACCCTGGTAGTGATACCAAACTGCTGTATTAAAATCGTTGAAGGCATAGAGCTGATTTGCGAGTTATAAAAGAATTTTGTAAATGTCGCTGACTGGATCTTATAAAATACCGGTATGTCAAAATCCAACGCTCCACTGCAGAACAGTTGGATCATCTATTTTATTGTAAAAACCATCTCTAGTTTTACAATCGCCGCGGTTCTGAGGAACAAAATAATTATATAACAAAACTACGTCACACGCTTGGTAGCAGTCAAAGGCGATGGTGAGTGAAGTTGTCGCTAGGGCGACTAGTCAAGTCTAAATTATATTACCTTTGACGCAGCTAGCTAGTTCCCTGTGACTGTGACCACACAAAGCAGCAATACGACAATCACCGTCAATTCCATCAATACGATACGTCGCGGTTATTTATTTATATCCTTTGACACTCCCACCAATCCCCTACCCATGCGTGTCTCGTATGCCACAATTTCCGTGATTAACAACCCCACCTCCCCACTCCCCAAGAGTGCTTCCCAAATATAATAAGAATGGTCCCTACTTTAAAAACAAAAATACAACCAATCGTTTTTCTCGTTCATATTCACTGCCAGATCTTCATAAGAGAGGGCTAAAACGTCCAAACCCGAAAATGTATTAATTTTTTTTAAATCGGGGAAAATTTTTTTCCACCGGGTCTCTGAAAATCGTAGTTTTGGAGGGTCTTGGCATACAATCGTAAAAGACATCTAAAAATCGTACATTGTACGCCAAAATCGTAAGAGTAAACAGGTCTGCTCTACTTAAGTTTACTTAACTGTCTGGAGTATTATGTCTAGATTGTCTACGTCAGAGGCGTAGTTAAAGGGGGGTTTGGCTACTCACTCAATTTCGGAAAAGAGATCTAGTAATTTCTGATAATTTTACAACCAGAAAAATAATTCTTAATAAGACTTCTTAGTGCAATACATGTATTACATTATATATTATTTACCAGATATATAAAATACAGTCACATAATATACAATAACAATAATGGGTTGATAATCAGTATTCTCAGAGCTGGATGACTAGTGTAAGTAATGGTTGAAACATACCACTGAGTACTGTACAGTGTTATAAACTATTAATTTTTCACTTAATAATATCAAGCCCAAGCAAATGTTAAAAAATTCGGACGGACCTAGGTCGGGATTAAATAGCAGTTATGCATACCCGGGTCTATAAGACTAAAATACTATTCGAATGTCATTTGTGATACCGGTAGTTTATTTAGTTAAACTGAAGAAGTGAGATAACAAACATATAGTCCATTCACTTATCTTTAATTTGATACCAAATTTTATCTTACGAACCCTACAACTACAATAATATTTTTTTAATAAACCCAACCTCTCACTCTTGTTAGGGACTTCGATGAAGCAAGGGAGACTACTAAAAGATTTGTATGGGCATGGGAAATAGGAGTCGGCGCGCGAAAATCAGAGTTTTAAATTTTTTTATAGTGGAACTATTTCATTCATAAAATAATTACTACATCTCAGAATTGTGTTCCTCTTCCAGCCTTTCGCTTTAGAGGACATCTTGGCCTACATTTTAATCAATTTCTTTTTCATTTACAATCAGTCAGCTTTGAGAAAATCCTTGGTGAGTGAATGTAAGGCAACTTCAACCATTAAAATTAAGTTGAAGTAAAAGACATGTCACTACCAAATTTTGTATGCATCTGGAGCATGTTTTGATCTACATGTATGCCAATTTTCACAGCGACATGTGTTTTACGAGAGACGCCATGTTTCTACGGATTCGCAGCAGGTCATGCAGTTCGCTCAGCCTAATTTCGACATGGCGTGGGCCACGCCCCCTTTTTAATGGCAGAAGTTGACGATACTTAGGAAATATTAAATTATTACAACTATTTACATCAAAATATTTGATAACTTGTGTTTCAGAATGCATTTTGAAGACATTTAAACTGGAATGTATTAGTTTGAGCTTGAAAAACCAGGTAGTGTCCATATTATAAATGATCAGAACTTACGGTGTGCAACACATTGTCATTGGCAACCATTCACAGCCACTTACATAATGGCTGTATTGTAGTACTACCTCAGAGTTTCATTCATTAGAGTTTGCCGTGTACAAAAACTATTATACCATTGGTCAGGGAAAGGTTTAATTAATTATTCATGTGCCAAAGTTGAAAGTTTAAACTAAGTGGACTCTTAACAGTATTCTAGTGATACGGCGATGCATTGCCTTATATAAAGTATATAGTCATTGCCCATGACGGGATCAGCGGAATGAGGTCACAAGATATGGAGGTTTCGTCCTTAGTAAAAAAATTCCAAAGGAACTCACACTTTAAAAATTCGTAGCTCAAAAAAGAACTTAAGCTAAAAAGTTGATTCTGCTTTCATTTTTTTTTTAAATTTTCTCAAACTAACTGTGTTATTAAAAAATGATTTCAATTTTTTAAAATTTTGTATTTAAGTATCATCCACTCTTGTACCTTGGTCGGAATAGCCACAGCCTTTTTTTTAATTGATTATAATTGGATTGTAATTTATAAATGAAAATGTTTTAAAATAAAAACGCATAAAAATTGTCATTGAGAATATAGGAATTTGAAGAATTATTATTTTTTAATTTTCAATAAAATATAACGTTCAAATAATGTCAAGATTGTTCTGCGGATCACCAAAATTATATCGTGGTTGGCGAAACACACAATACGTAACACGGCACGGGAAACCAAAATTGCGGCTAAATAATCATGAGCAATCCCTCTGACATTCTCGGCTATTCAAAAAATAATTAGAGAAGCCGCCTCATGATAATTGTCAATTAAGGTATACCGTCAATTAATATACCCTTTCATGCGTCGAATCCATTTCGATCGAAAGAAAAACTTGTCATAAGTCTTTACTCAATCAATACAAATTTTCTCTAATGTTATTTGTCAGTACCGCCAATTCTCAGTGGCCAGGTTTTCTAATAGAGTCCGACCGGAGATGTCCCGGTAGCTATATAATTTTTCGCTTCTCTTGCTTTAAAAAATATTTTATTCATTTCATATAATTAACCAATACAAATTCTTTTTTTTTTTTAAATTCAATTAGAATTAAAATAACATTTTAAGAGTGTATGATATTTTTTATAAGTTTGTAAAGAACGATAAGTAAAGCTGTTAATTCCTATATTAGTCGACATGTTTAAATTAATTTTGCAACAAAGAAAAAACAATAAGTCTGAATTTTAAAATATTTTTTTTTTATGTTTCTATTTGCTAAAGATGAGACACGCCCAGAGGGTTGGAGTCACCTTGTGCGGTAAACTCAGGGCGTCACCCCCTCGAGGCTCACACATCAGCCTGTCTTATCTCTCACCCCAAGACCTGTATAGAGTAATTATTAAACACATGTTGCATAACCGCTTAATGTGTTGTTTGTAAATTAAGTCCTAAAGCAACAAAAGACAAAGAAGAAAACATAGAATTTGATGTAGCATTGTAAGGATGCATCAAAATTACTTTTAATGAAACATTTCATTTTTCATTTTAAACTTTAATTTCATGATCCTCAGAAATGCAAACATGTCAATCACTTCATCAATATCAACATTCTTCACATCATCACTTTAAATTCACAAAACCACAGACTAGAAAGCCATAACTATTCCATAATAAATCTCACAAATTTCTTTATAATTTAAAGAAGTCCCAGCTATGAAAAGCTCCTCTCAGATGCAGCCATAGACACACCATTCGTGATAGATAATTGTAGACTTAATGAGAGGATTGGGAGAGACTCCCAACCATTCTCTGGCGGCATCATGCTCTGGTGACATCGTGCTCTTGTAGCTCCCTTTTCTGATGGCACCCTGCACTGCATGGTTACACCCTGTTCTTGTTTCAACCTGCTATTGTGCAAACCTAATATAGTGGCACCCTGTTTTTGTAGCACCATGTTCTGCGTGCTCCTGCTCTGGTGGCACCCTAATCTTGTGACACCATGTTCTGGTGTCACCCTGTTCTGGTGACACCCTGTTCTGTTTTTAAACTACTCTGATGGCACCCTACTCTTGTGACACTGCGTTCTGGTGTCACACTGTTCTGTTTTTAACCTAGTCTGATGGCACCCTACTCTGTCTGGTGAAATCCTGTTCCGGTGGCAACCTGCTATGGTGGCACCCTGCTCTAGTGGTATCTTACTCTGTCTCACCTTGTTCTGATGGCACCCTATTCTGGCGGAACCCTGCTTTTGTATTTAACTAAGATCTATTATGAAACCGACTACGATGAAATTTGTCAAATTTGCATTTTCCATTTAGTGTCACCCCCTGTTAGGATGTCACCCGGTGCGGTCTTCACCCCCGCATTCCTTAGTGACGCCATTGAACACACCCACAATTAGCACACGAAAGACAGCTAATTCATGTTTTCACCTCACTTTAAACCTGGAGTCTAAAAGGCAAACCCATTACCAACTTAAGCATTCTTCAGAAGTATCTTATTAAAACTTGAGACATCCGTCAATTTGCAAGTCACGGGTTCAGGGCAGGGGCGAAGACTGAAAGTGGCACCCCCCTTTCCATTTCATCAATAAATGATAAGTGGATCTTTTAATAAAAAGGTTAGTGGCACTTTGATTGAGGGTGGGGGCAGAAATTGAGGAAGCATAAGGCTCCCGATTAATAGTGTGGGAATGTGCAAACTGATGTGTGGTAATTAATTTAGAATTAAGCTGAACCCATTTGAACTTGCCGCATGTACTTTGTGGGGCGGGGGGGGGACTTAATTGTGAATCACATAGCTTAGAACTATGCTGACAGCCTACAAGCCAGTTGAAATAACATGGCTCCTCATGTTCCTAAAATGCATTTCTTACATCCTCGTCTGAGCTTTTCATTACCGAACTTGGTTGATGAAAGCAATGAGCATGGAGATAAACTTCAACAAGACGACTTTATTTTGGAAACAATGTATAAAAGCCAATGCAATTTATACATGAGGAGTGAATACTGCTGGTTTCTTAAAAGCATGCAACAGCGGCCACTCACAAGCGCAAGAGCCTTACCGCACTTTTGAACTCTTACAGAATTAAGCTGGAGACGAAATTAGGCGTTTGTAAGCTTTCTTCCTGTGAGTCTCATAGGCCTACATATATTTATATTTGATTTAAAAAAGTTGTCTTAAAATTATTTTCTTTTAAATTTTATTGTTTTATTTAAAAGATTTTATTGTTTTGTTTCGGCCGGTTTTTATTAAGAATTTCTTTTTCTTTTTTTTTAAAAATTTATGTAATAAAAACTTTCTTATTGGAAATTTGTTAAATTTTAATTTCAAGTAAGGATAAATAACAATTTTCAATGTTATGACAATGACTCATTATACTCATAGTTATATTGGCAAATACTAGCTCTGTGATTTGCTCTCATCATTAAAAAAAAAAAGGAAACAAAAAGATGTTCACATGAAGCTGCATAACTTAAAATCCTCACTTGCTACACAAAAACGTAATTAGAATTTGAATCAGCACACTTGATTTAGTATAATCCAGAAGATAGATGCCCTGTAGCAGATGAAAATTGTTATTTTTTGTTGGCCAGTGTAATTATTTCTAAAATAACGTATAATTATTTTGGCTGTTTTAAACGTGATTTGCCAGGCCGGCTATCGCTTCATTTGTCACAAATATTATTAAAAAAAATGCTACTTTCAATTTCAAACTCAAAACACAACTTCCCGATTCTGCAAGCACAAATGACAGATGCCTACTAAACGACATACTAATTTATTACGTTGAAGATTGTTTTCATATTAGAAAATGACAAGCAAAGTAAGAATATATACTATAAAGTACTAGTAGTTTGTTGTTGTAACTATAGTAATACTATAGTATAGTTTATATTATATTTAAAATTCTGTTACTGTTACTTTACTTAAAAGTTACTTTACTGTTAGTGTTATATAGTATAATATATATAGTATAGTTATAGTTATAGTCATAGTATTAGTCATTAGTATAGTATAGACCAGGGGTCGGGAACCTATGGCTATGGGCACTATGGCTTGCGAGCCAGATGTGGCTCTATTGATGGCTGCATCTGGCTCGCAGACAAATGTTCGTTAATAAAAATAAAAAATTTAACTTTAGACTCCTTTGACTTTGAGCTACATATATTAAATTGCATATCATCAACATTTCATTCTACAAATGAGCTAAAGTCTACTTGAGCTCAGCATCAGAAGTGGATTTTTTAGTTTTCAACATAAATGTATGCTCTCACAGAATTACTTTTCAAAATATGTTATGTGGTGTCCATGGCTCTCTCAGACAAAAAGGTACCTGACCCCTGATATAGACTATAGATTATGTATAATACTTACTTTACTTTAGTCGTAATATGATAGTTAAAATAATGTTATTATTGTTATTAAGTTAAGTTAATGTTATTATTATTATCATTACCGTCTTTAAATAATAGTAGTAATGAACTTTTAAAATTTAAAGAAGTAAGAATGCTAAGAAAGAAGTACTAGAACTTAACTAGAACTACTAAGTAAGTAGTAGAATCCCCTCCTTATTATTAATATTATGAATTAAATAATTACCCAATTATTAAGTTAATTATTATCACTGTCAGTGTCAGTATTATTATTTATTACTTTCATTGTTTGAAAAAAAAATAGTGCAGTACCGGTACCCGGTATCAATATCCTACTATACTGTCTATACTACTATGTGAGGCTATTCAATATAGTATAAAGTCATAATAAAGTATAATAATAATGTAGTGTTTTATACTATTTAACTATTCTTAATAATTTCCTAATCCTAGTTAGACTATTTTAGTATTCCAAATCTATCCAATCTATCTATGAGTATTACTAGTAATTGACTTATAATAATAATAATAATAAAGTTTATTTGAAAAAAAACGCTTCATCCCCAAAAGCTCGAAGCGCAGTACCTTGCTTACCTTATTTCCATTTCTCCGCAAATGCCAGCACAATGAATAGTTTGAGTGCCATCGTGTGGAACATTTCTTGTTAACCTAAGCATTACTGCTGCACCTACATGAAACTGTATGAGATAATCTGCGCATGTAAATGAAATCTTCCCAAAGAAAATTGTTCATAGGGATCTCTTTGATGAGCTAACTTATGTGAAACAACTTTTGTCACCTGCTAAGCTGGACGAATGGATCTCGCAAAAGATATCTGATAAAAAATTGTCGTTTGGAAACCACTCGAACTGGCCGCATTTTTTGTGTGTTGAGGAGCAAATTGTAATTTCTTAGGCTCAATAACACATCATCAGTGCTGTTCTGACCATTTGAATTTATAAGAACTTTATTGCCATTAAAATTAAGAAATATTTTGCAACAAAATATCTAGGCCTTTTATGATTTTTATTTTTTAAACTGGTATATCAAAGAAACAGAATGTTGATGCCTATTGATTTTGACTACCCCCTCTCCCTTGTCAACAAATTGTCCAACTTTTCCACCACCCCTCCCCATTTGGTTGCTGTAATTTATGGAAGGCCCATACAGTTTTTAATATTTCCGTAAAAAAAAAAAAGCAATTACTTTAACAAAAATGGGAAGAAATCAACTAGACACCTTGTAAGAAATTCATTAATGAGAAGTCAGTTGCTATTTTTGTTAACTAGAAACTTATAGTTTGGAGAAAACGAAGAAATCTTAATACTTTATTCTCTAATGCAAGTTTTTAACGGTTGCATTTAATTTATCCCTTACCTATCTGGCTATTTCTTGAGACCTATTGCTTTCACATTCTCAAGCGTACATGGATGTGGTCCATGAGGCTAATGACTTCAAAGTCTGCGATCATAGTGTATTATTGTTTTCCAGTTTTTTAAAATAAATAAACTTGATTTTTATATGAAAATAAAGTTGGTTATTCAGTAAATTTAGATTTTTGTTTGCATGTGGCCCATTATAGACCTTAAAAATATGTTAATAGATGTGCGTTGCCATGTGACTCGGGGAGAAAAGTTTGCCCACTGTGGGGTATTATATATAAACTTACTATTTGGGCTCGAGTTTATTTTCTGAACTACAGACCTACTGATTACCTCCAACTACTAGTCTAAAAATCTGCTTCCTATTTGCAAATTTATTTGAAGCAGAGACAGAGTTCTGCTTCAAGTCAAAGGAACATGAATTCCAGTCAGATGTCTTCATTATCTCAGAGTCAAAGTCAGTCTACTCAGTCTCGTACTGCCAAAAATATAGATCCTGTGGAAATGGAAAAGAAAGTAAGAATTTTATTTTTAAATGTGAAAGATGCCAAATAAGGGTATGTTATAAAAATAATCCTTTTTGGGTTAGACTCAGAAGATTTCCTTACCTTAGTTATGTCATGACTTTACTTAAACTATAGTTTATGTCTTCAACTTGAAATGGCAGTATACCCAGCAACCTTTGTCGCCAGTTTTTTTAAAGACAAGCCTGTGTGATAAACTGGTGTCTCATTCAGTGAATTTAAAGGCATTTGATTAAATATAGATTTAGTTTTAGATTTTTCCCTTATACATTAGTTGAGTAAACCACTGTATATATATATGTGTGACTTGTATTTTTTACATTGTCTGTATATATAAATATAAAAGTAGTTATGGGACTAGTATATCATTAGTAAACTCATGGCCTAGCATATATCTTTATTCAGCCCCTGGACTTGTGCATTACACAGAGCTAAATACATGACAATTTTTATACTTCCAGGTGAATGAGCTTGTTCAATATATGTTGGTTATGGACCAAAAAAAAATTCCAATTAAAAAAAGAGGTAATTTAAAAATAACTCATTGTTTTGTACTACATTTTAGATAATAAACAAATGATTTTTAATGAAATCTACAAGTGATAGTTTTTAATGAGATTTACAAGTAATAGTATTTAATGAGATATAGAAGTGGTAGTTTTTAATGAGATCTACCAGTGATACTTTTAATGATATCTTGTGCAATATTGTGTAGCTTTTTTTTATTTAGTTTTGGTCGTGGAAGACATTTAAGATTTGATGGATCCAACTGAATGTTACAGTACCATGGATTATTCTTAACTAGTCAATTTAATTTTGTAATTTTTAATATTTATTTTTTTGTACCTATCCTAAACAATAAGTCTCAAGCCTGTCATCTTGCTATGTCATTAAAAAAGCTTTCAAATTCTAATTGTTAGTCTATTGGGATCTCACATTAATTTTGTCTGCTCTTCTATGTTAAAAATGTTTTTTTTGTTGTGTCTGTGTAATTTCAAGAGTTTATGGGGTAGATAATATTTTGTTTGTATTAGTATATGAAACAATTTATGAAAAAGCCACAATTTTTTAAAGAAAATTTATTATGGGTGCATTTGTCTCTAATAATTTATTGAAACAGAAGAAAGTTATTGGTAATTTTAATTTTCCATACAATTCAAATTAATGATTTTAATTAAATTAAACAATTGAAGACCCTATTGCTAAAAGTACTTTACCTTCACCAGACCTGTGATTTCCCTGCTTGAGAATACTGGTACTCCATGGGTGAAATCTACTAGTATAGATTTATATAGAGAAAAAAATGGAGAATGTATGCACAAATGCGTAAAAAATATACAGAAACACTACTAAACATACATCATACTGACAGACTGCATAACATTGACATGATTTGAATGAGATCTACAAATGATAGTTTTTAATGAGATCTACAAGTGGTAGTTTTTAATGAGATCTACAAATGATAGTTTTTAACGATATCTAGTGCAATATTACCGGACCTGTGATTTCCCTGCTTAAGAATATCGATACTCTACTAGTATAGATTTATAGAGATTAAAAAAATGGAGATTGTATGCACAAATGCATACAAAATATACATAAACACTACTAAACATACATCATACTGATAGACATGCATAACATTGACATGATTTTACGTTTTAATTAAAATTTAATTTAATTTTGTTATTTCAAATTGTTCGCAAATGGTGAGGGCATGCTCTTAACACATTGGCAGTTGACATTTTACACGAACACCTATTGTTTTTCTGTCATTCTTGGAAGGGCAATGTCCTCATTTCTTCTGTTTGGTCAATTGATTTGTATGTGTTTTTTTTTGTGACCATAGATGCACATATTTCAGGATTACCTGTAAGGTGTTGGAGAGACTGTTCCATCACATTTGTCAAGAAATGACTTACATTTGGCAGCTGCATCCTCTTCTTGGTGTTTGCTGTCATCAGCTACCTTGCACTCTCCATGATAAAACACTGTCCATTGTCAGCGTGGGCCAGTTTGCTTGTCTGGTTGTGTTTTGACCACAAAATCCTTGAGGCAAGAGCACCCAAATCTAAAATATTGTAAAACATTACCATTGGACACCACTTTGTTTTAGATTTGCTTGTAAAGGAGGGTGGCCATTTTGTCCATGTAGTCAACGTCACCTTTGTCATTATGCATGGTGCTCAACAGTTTCAAATTTTTGTTCAATTTTGACTGATACGATACTATGGTGGCCACTTTTGAAAATCCAAAAATTTAACTTTTAATCATTTAACTTTTGATATTTGGGCTGCTGGAACTGTTGAGGTAGAAATATTTTATTTCGTCTTACTGTCCCACCAATGATGAGGCGTTACTTTGTGAGATCGTTAGCTAGCTTCAACTCTGTGAAGAAGTTGTCAGTTGTGATATTGCGGCGACTGTCTTTGAATGGCTCAACACGTTCCATAACTGTTTTTGCTCTGAGGTATTTTGTCTTGCTGTCGTTTCCTGGTCGAGGTGCCTTTTTTCTAAAGTACGGCTTCCCTTTCAACGGATAAGATGTTTCTGCATCACATGTCCAGAAAATTTTGATATTATACTTATCTGGTTTGTTGGGTACCTGTAGGTATTGTATGAAAGAGCACCATCCGCAAAATGAGAGGAGTAGCTTGTGAAATGTGATGTTACTGCTGGGAACATATTGTCAACTGTGATGTTACTGCTGGGAACATAATGTCATCTGTGATTTTACTGCTGGGAACATAATGTCAACTGTGATGTTACTGCTGGGAACATAGTGTCAACTGGGATGTTACTGCTGTTAACATAGTGTCAACTATGATGTTACTGCAGGGAACATAGTGTAAACTATGATGTTACTGCAAGG
Organism: Lymnaea stagnalis; assembly: GCA_964033795.1. Lineage (NCBI taxonomy): Eukaryota > Metazoa > Mollusca > Gastropoda > Lymnaeidae > Lymnaea > Lymnaea stagnalis. Next base: position 41,463 of record CAXITT010000505.1, on the reverse strand, counting down.
AACATAGTGTTGGCTGAGATTTTTTTTAAAAATATCCACCTTTTCTCTAATTAGGGTTAATTTTTCCTTGGCTTTTCTTTGTGTCCTTGTTTTCTTGTGTTGGAATCGCAAGTGGTTTAGGAGTGTCACAAATCTTTTCCTTGACATTGCTACTCAAAGCCAGGCATTGCCTCCATTTGTATCAAACAGGAGGGTGGTATTTGTGAAGTTTTGATCAATAGCACCAGCATAAAGGTGGCATCCAAGGTTAAGCCTCTGTTTCATCTGAATTTGTATCAGTCCACTCTTCTTTATTCATTTTTATTCCTTCTGTGTTTGTACAAATCACTATAATGTCAAACATTTTGGGTGTTATGTATTGCCAAAAATCGGTAATCAGTTCCTCGAGGTAGAAGATTTTCTTTTTGCCTAATTTCAAGATATTATTCAGTGGCAAGGACAGTGAGCGAGTTCCAATGTTTGAAGTAGACTCAAATCAATCAGGATGATGCCCCTTGACTTATGAGTTGTGTTTTAGTTTCATGCAGTCATATATGGTGAAGATGAAAGGTTCATATAATTTGTATAATTATAATTGTAAAGCTCTTATTTTTTTCTTCTTCGTTTGTCTCAGGGTACTGCCCACCCACAGGGTACTTACAAGTATCGATTTTATCGGCAAAAAGCCAATAATCTTAAATTTCAATGTACCGTAAACGCTATTTTTTTGTGTGCCCATTAAAAAAAAATAATAATAATAAAATGCTTGGTAGATGAAGCATTTACTAAGGCCCAATAGGCTTGGCCAAAAAATATGCATATGACAGAAATTTAAAACACATAGTTGGTGGGTTCCAAAATCACTATAAACGTATCCGGTTTAGCCAAGTGTACTGCATAAATTTGAGCATGTTAAAATTTGCTTATGTCCCTTATTTAAACAAGAAAGATGAAATTTTACAGATAAAAATAATATTTTAACTGGATTATCTGAAAATGTGAAGTTTGTCACTTAGGTACTTTTAGCATTGAGGACTTCAATTCACTTTTTTCAGATATTAACAGAGTTGTACTTAAGGATTGCAGCAGATCATTTGCCAGAATTATGGAAGAAGCATCTTCTAAATTGTCGAAAGTAATGCAGCCTCACTTTTAATTATAAGGGATTTAAATACAGTAATAAAAATCTCTATGTAACCATTAACTTACAGAATATTTCTTTTTTTATTCATGATTTAAAATAATATTAACATTTTTTTCCAAAGTTTTCTGATTGTTTATATTGCCATATAAATTTACTTATTAGCTTTAGGATATGTATTTCTTATTAGTTTATGTGTATGATACTGTCATTACTGGTTCAACAAATGTATTAAAAAACAGATAGGGGTAAATTGTCAAACAAAAAAATAATTTCAAACATTGTTTATTTCAGGTGTTTGGCTTCAAAGTTGTGGAACTTGAGGGTAAAATGAAAGATTCATATATTATTATCAATGAAATAAATTTTACAGAAAAAGACACATTTGTAGAATGGTAAGTTTCACTGCTTAATATTATGAAAACTTCAGCTGAAAGTTTAATAAAATTGTTTCTCCTGGGCATATGTTTACAACTTTGTCTTCTTCTTCTTCTATCTTTAAAGGGCCCGCGATCAATGTATTGATCATCCTGGCTCCTTTGTTTTCTTCAGTTAAATTTTTTTTCATTAAGTAATTGAATAGTATTAGTAAAGTATAGGATACTGAATCAAAATATAGTTGTGTTGGTGCCCAATGCAATGTGGTCCCAAATACACTGTATTGCCAGAGGTACTTATCTGTTTCACATATCAGAAAGCCCCACAAATAATTAAAGTTTAAAAAATATTAACAAATAAAATTTCGAAAAATTAATAAATTGAATAACTCTAAATTCTACCCCTGTGTAATTTTTTGTTTAGAAAGTACATTTTCACTATACAAACTTTCTCTTGCAGGTCAGAAGAAGATGATACTAAAATGGCCCTTGTCTCTGTTATCCTGGGTATGATATTTATGAATGGAAATGTTATCCATGAAGGTTAGTCCTAGTCTGCAGATGTTTAAATCATTTCTCAGCAAATATTTGTGAAAATTAATTGGCAATACTTCTATCCTAATTGAAAAAAAAATGAACTGCATGTTGTATTAGTGATAAAATATCTGGCCAGAGTTACTTTTTAAGTGGGAACACTTTTCTGAATTTTAGAATAGTTAAAATAAAATGATCTATTTAATTTTTGTTTGCATCATGTAGTAAAGAATAGACTATTTCCATGTTTTCAGATGCTCAATCAGAGGTCTTATAATGACTGCAGACTATTTCCATGGCTAAAAATCAATTAGAAGTCTTTCCAATTAATGAACTAGGCCTAGTTCTTGCTTAGAGTCTAAAGTTTCCATAAATTATTTATATCTATATAAACTTAAGGATTATTATTTTGATGGTGGAAGGCCCAAATGTTGATTGATTTGAGTATGCCTGTATATAAAATCAACTATCAGTAAATTCAGCAAAATATCTTTGAAATGCCAGAAGAACCATCAGTAGTACCGGTAACATTAAAAAAAAAAGTTTTAAAGTTAATAATAAAATATGTCATGCACCACATGAACTGATTTATAATATTAAATGTCTATGCATTTTAAGATTGACTATACAAATTAATCACAATACAGTACTTTCTATGTTGTACAAGAGATAGGTGACTGTTAGTAATGTTATTACTGGTACAGTTGTGGTTTTTGGATATTTTTCCTCAGATAGTGAGTTGTTAACAGTAGTTATATACCAGTACTACAAAATCAAATATGTAACAAAAGATCAAGTGAATCTAATATCCAGGCATAAATTGATAAATAAATAAAACAACTAAAAAAAAAATAATTCATCCAAATTAGCATTAAATTTTAATGACAATAATATTTTATCCAAAAGAATGCCCCACAGAGAGAAGAGTTCTCAGTGTAACCATAAATGATTTTTTATTTTTGGACACCCATGGCGCCAGAATGATTTTAAATGACCTGGTTTTAAATTGTAAAATACTGGTATGTTGGTTTTAAATTTGAAAAAATTGTCCCCTTAGGCATGAATAAATATAGGGACATAACATGGTAGAACATTTTGGATAGAAATAAGCCTATTTCTTCTTAAACATGTTTTCTCCTGTTTAAAGCATTGTGTATACATAATGTATTATTTTTTAATGTGATATAATGTAATGACCATCTTTTTTTTTCCCTTAATGTTATAGATGATTTATGGCAAGCTCTCAAAAAGCTTGGTTTGAGCCCAGAGTAAGTTTTACAGACATAATTGGGAACCGGTACAACAATGTTTTAATTTTTAACACTTTTACATGTTTTTTCAATAGAAAAGAAGAAGTTAACAAAAAAAAATGTTAATTGCAGCTTATAGTAAACGAATTCTTGTGTTTTATCTGTAACCTATTTATTTATGAAGATTAGTGAGCGTCAGTCTAATACTAATAATCTACTGTAGAGCTCAGCAACCTTTTTTCACTTGTGGCGCACCCCAGGCCTTTCCATGAAATCTGTGGCACAGCACAATTAAAAAAATGCAAAATATGCTAAATAAAATAATGTACCAGTAATTAACATTCATTATGGCATGTAATTGTAATGCTGCAAGCTATTATATTACAGTACTGCAAGGTATTATATTACAATGCTGCAATGTATTATATTACAGTACATTGCTGTCTCTATCAACTGTGTATTGGACATGTTCTGCTATAGCAGAGTTTGACAGCTTGTCAACAATGTTTGCACAATGGTTTATTATGGGCCTCCTTATACTTATACTTTGTAATTTTCCTCCTCTTTGAGGCATTTTAAGTGGCACATCTGGCATCATCTCAGGGCACACCAGTTAGCCGCTGCACACTGGTTGCGGAGCTCTGATCTTGAGCACTGAATAGTTTATTAAGATGATTTTTTCCATGTTGATCATTTAGAAATAGATATATAAATAAAATTAAGTTTAATTATGGATAATCATCTTTAAAATAAGGAGTGAAAGTGCAATGAAATATAGGAGAATGTTAATTCATCACCAGTGAAAAACACAGCACCTTTGGTAATGTTAAGTCTTTGATAATGGAAGACTTTGTGAGGCAGGGCTATATAGAGATTGTACAACAAACCACGCAGGAACAACCAATCAAAGACTTCTACTGGGGACAGAGGGCTATATATGAGCTGAGCAAGCGTAACGCCCTTGAACTTGTATGCCAAGTAAGAAAATTTGATTATGTCTGTAGGATCCTTTAGCTTTAGATATGAATTTTCTAGTTCTCTTAGCAGGAAAAAAGACAGCAGAATATTTAATTTAGACTTCATTCACAGAATAATTTAAAATTGTACTGGCAATTCAGTGAGCTAGATTACTTGAAAAACAAATGAATTTATACAATATGGAATATTTTTAAAAAAGTCTCCCTACAAGCCCACGATAGGCCAGTGGGAAAAGGGTAGAGCTAAAATCGTCGCCATGGAAGCCTTCGTCTCAGACGAAGGCCACCCTGTCTCTATTCAGAAATGCACCTTAAAAGCATGATATAAAAAAACATTAATTATTTAGTCTTTTAAACACAATTTGTGCCCATATTTTAAGACAGGTAAATTAATCAAGAAAGCTACTAATTGAACTTATTCATCACATAGAAAAGATTATTCTGACAGCTATTTTTATCATCACCCCCAATTATCAGAAGGGTTAAGAAATCTGACAGTTTAGATTTAAAATATTACATTATGAATTTGAAATATAAATTACTTATTAAAATGGTTAGTAACAATTTATTTTTTAAAATTTAAGAGTTTTTTATTTTCTAAAAAGATAAATGAAACAAAGCCGGAAGACTGGATACATCAAAGTCAGCAAGTAGAGCAAGATGAAGCTGCTCCTTCAACAGAAGTTGAGCCAGGACCAAGTGAAGCATCAATGTCAATTACAAGTACAGCCTCAACTAGCAGGTCTAAAAAACGATGATGAAATGCCAGCTCTTGTTGTACAGTGATTAATTATTAACAACCATTGCCACATCATCAAGATATAAATATTTTATTTATTGTATCTCTCACCCCTGATATTGGATTAAATTTATATCACTAGCCAAGCTACATAAAATCAAACCATTTAAATTGTTATGTATCTTACTTTGAACAAAGTTTTATTAAATGCAGTTAATTCAGGGATATAATATTAACAACATAATTAGTGGACTGCCTATAAGCAACCGCACAATTAATCATTTGCAGATAAACTTATTTATAGATAGTAGAATATTCAATTTTATAAATTATAAAGGCTTTGATGTCACCATGAGTTTATCTTTTAATAGACATAATGATGTTATTTGTATAACGGTAATAACAGCTCATTAACAGTTTAATAAAATATTTATGATTACATTTCATAGCACATACTCACTGCACAAAATTAACTTAAGGAATACATTTGTATTTTAACATTTTTATTATAATAAATTAATCATCACATCATAATTACCCATTCATTGTGTATATGATAAAATAGTGTCAATTGGTATATCCAAGCTTAAATTTTGAAGAAAAAAAATCTCACTTTCTTTTTATTTTTAGTGATATCTATATTTTCAATATTGCAGACTTGTTTACAGATACTATTTTGGCGTAAAATGTACATTTTAGACACATCTTTTACCATTGTACGCTGAGATCTGTCAAAACTATGATTTTACAAGACCGGGTTAAAAAAAAATTATATTCCGTTAAATATTGTGGGCCACCGGATGTATCATAAACTAACTTAGTTCTTCAGTTAGCGATTTTTTTTATTTTTGGCATACACGCACCTTTGAATTACATATCATATACATCATTTTAGTGTGACTGTAAACGCCATTTCAGTGTACTAACCCCTTTTTTGGACTGATATTTTTTTTAAAATTGCTTCAATAAGAAATAAACTAACGATATCAAACAATTTTACTATTTAGTAATTACTAAAATAAAAAGGGTTTATATAATATAAACACGACTAGGTAAGGGGAACTTAATTTTCCACAAGCATTACCATTAATGTAGAATAATGCAAAACTATATTCAGGTATACACAAAAGTGCATCCCTACATTTTGAATTTATTAAAAAAAATTCTGGGAAGGGGGCTCAGCCTCGGGTGATTTCAGCACGCATCCTTAATTTTTCGCTCCCACACCACATCTTCATCTATCTATCAATGTGGCAAATGCAGGCAATTTTTATTTGCATTAATGCACTATATGTAAATATATTACCCTCAGTCATCTACTTTGAGAAGTGACCTTTATCAGGCATGGGATGCAAAGTTATTGTATACATCAAACTGTATGTCTATTAATTTACTATTACATTTACTATTACATTACAGTATTGTAAGATTTTGAGATGGTTAAATACTATTCTGAGACTATATTGTACTATTTAGGAATTCCAGAGTAACCAGGTCTGCAAATTGTACTTTTATCCCTCCCTGACATTTCTGTGTGTGCGCCTTCTCCACAGTTTCATTTTCATGCCACATGTGTTTAGGATATTCCCCTTGACATTATTTTTGACATCATTATTTTTGGGCCACTTACATTTGACACCATGCCAAACTTGTGTGCCTATTACCATTATGTTTTCCTGGATCCACCACTAAACAGTAAAATAATTTAAATGAAATCTCTGTTTCTGTGACATAGCAATCATTAATTATATTATTTTGAAATTGATGTACCTTTTTTTGGGGGGGGGGGGGAATTCTTTACCTGTACGCAGGGTCTCTAAAAAGGATTTCTTTAAAACAATGGAACAATCAAGTCTATTGTTATATTTAAACAGTGTTGCAAACATTTTAATTCTATCAATTTTCTTAGATAAAGGAATAAATATAGTAGTCTAAAGGATTTAAAATATTTTATTTATTTACTGTTGAATGAACGAACTGCTTATTCATCCACTATTAAGGTGATCAGAAAAATATATACTACCAAATGTAATTGATTTGTAATGATTAAGCTATGACAGCAGTTCAATGATAAAGAGTCACTGTCAAATACTTTTTATTTTAGAGCATTAATTCCAAATTTTGTTTTACTGACAGCCTATGTTCTTGGCATTGTATTTTGGAATCCTCAGCTCATGTAGTACAATTACAGTATTAATTATTATAACTTCACAAGTAAATGAAATAATTGGAAAAATAATCACATAAATATATACCTTTAAAAAAAACCTGATAAATTTACTGATTTTATTTCCCAACCTTGTCGAATTATCAGCTGAAAACTTCTATTTATGACAATGTGGTGGACATTAGGATAAATTTTCATATATTTATGATAACTTATGTACCGTAGTTATCTGTTTGCCATTATTTTTAATGGATGTAAAAAAAGAGGTCAAATAAATTTTATATCAATTTTTTTGTGTGAAGTCCTGTTGTTCAAATAATAATAAATAGTCCTAAATTATTGATTGCATTATATAAAACAATGAAATTACAAAGTAAGGATAAATAGACAAAAATAAATATTTATAACATAAACTTCCCCACAAACTTGTAGTGTACCTTATTTAAAATAAATATCTATGCACAACACTCTGAGAAATACCAGTTTGATTTAAAATACTTCTGGGTGAAAATAAACCTATCCTCATCTCTTGCAATTATTACTGTGTAAACATTTGTCTATCTAAAGTGTAGTGTAATCCAGACCTAGTCAGCAGTATTTCATTATCCCGAACCTCTGAGTAGATAAATCAAGACTGACACACCTAATGTTGCCATACCACCTAATGCAGTTATGGTGAACAAAGCATTTTTATTAACATTTGCTTCTAGCCTCTGCTCAGTCTTTTGCAGCAGCAGTTCCAACTCTGGACCCACATAAATCACATTGTTGTCATGACTACTGCTCTGATGAACTGCTAATAATCTTTGAATCTCTTTGAGCTGTTCAGACAATGCCCTAGATTGTTTTCCCACCTCTTCTAGAACTGCATTTGTGTTCTGGCTTGTATCTTTGAGGTTGACAGAAAGCTGATCTGTAATATTGTTATTGCTGGTGTTAAAGGTCTCCAGGGTTTCAGAGTGATTCAGGACTTGCTGGACAAATTCTTCAAGTTTAGAATGTTGGGTGACAACATTGTCCAACATTTTGTTGGCTAAAGTTTTGTACTCCAATGTATTTTCAGCAGATTCTGTCACTATGGCCCTTAGCTCCCTCATTCTCTTAAGGTTGTTAACTGTTGAACCCACGATTCCAATAATGGCCCCTATCACAGAGCCTATGATTGACCAGTATTTTGTCTTTTCTGCTCTTGCCCTTTCTTTTTCATGACTTTCTCTCAGGGCAGCACTCAGTAGTGCAAAGAAGTCTCTCTCTGCTTTATCTAAGGTCTTAATCTTGTTGCTCATTTCTCTCTCTATAAGAAGGGCTTCATGTTCTTTTTTAACTAACTCAATATAATGTGTATCAGTTCTGCTGGTTTTTTCAAGTTCTGCACCAACTCTCCTAACTTCAGCTTGTACTGAGAGAAGTTCCTGTTGCATGGCACGTCTGTCTTCTTGAACTTGTAAAAACTTCTGCTCTGCCTGATAATTGGGAGGGAAAATATCAAATTTATTATGCTCCGAAATGATATTAATTCAGAAAAAATGTGCACTGTACCCATAATAAAACATTCCAATTAGATTGATTGAGTTGGGATGGATCTTTGAACCATAAAGGACAAGAATTTATTGCTATTAACCCATCTGAAAGAGACAATCTAAGCTCTACTGCATATTAACAAGGATGTGACTATTCGCACCCGGGTACCAGAAGTGAGAGGTTGGGATTAAAAAAATATTTAAAATTGTAAAATATTATTGTTGAGTTTATAAGACAAAATGAGGTATCAAATGAAAGATAATTGAATGGACTAAATGTTTGTAAACTTTCTTCAGTTTAACTAAAATAAACTACCACAAATGACATCCGAATAGCATTTAATCAAAATGGCCCCGGACACGCAGCACCGCCATTCGCACCCAGGTCCCATTAGACCAATGCTATTCGGATGTCATTGCAATCATGAGTGAGCATTTAAAATTTGGTGCAGTGCAATATATATTTATTTCAAATGATGGTAACATGACTTTCCTTTTTAAACCAAAAACATGCTTCATTATTTTTGACATGATGCCTTTTCACACAACTATGAGATTGACATAACAAAAAAATGTCACCGCTCTTGCCCCCTGCCTCTAGTAGATGGCTCACGTTATTTGTGGAGGACCCCTAATGACGTTTATTGACATGCTCATGATTCTTAAGAAGTTTCAAGTTTTGACATTACTGGTAATTTTAGTTAGGATAGTATAGGCCTACTTATTAATTTTGGGGGGCTCGGTTCAACCAGAAGGAAGCCCAAAAAAAGTTCCAACCTGAAGGCTTGTCCTGGAACTGTAACTCTTGTTTTTTTTTTTGTAGTAGTAGTAGTAGACAAGGCCTACCAAGACCAATATACCAAACTCTACTACTACTATAGACTATAGACTGTCTATAGGCCATACTATAGCTATGTTCTTATGGTTAACCCAAAGGTTATAACTATAGGCTACCATGTACTTAGTTGGGTTTTTTTTTCTCTTGAAAGTAGAAAAACAACACAACAGTATTAATTATTATTAAGTTTAAGTAATAAGTGAAAAAGGAATGAGAAGAAATAAAATAATCTAAAATAAAAACTCACACAGACGACTTTTTCCTGTGCTTGTTTAACTTCTGTTAACCCAACAAAATCTTCATACATTTGCATTAAGTGACCAAGACGTTCTTGCGACGTCAAAACCACAGAAGACGAAAGAAGATGAGAACGGGTTGATGTTGGATTGTTAGTCCTATTATTTTGATTTGTTTCTATGTTACCGTTTGATACGCCTACGTTAGATTTCTCTTCATTCTTTGATTCATTTCCAGTAGACTCATTTTTTGTACCACTAGCTTTTGATAAACATCTTCCATTTATAATTTTTTTACAATAAGAAGGCATCAAGATACATTTAGCTTGATCGAAATACGATAAAATCAAAGTTCTATTTGTACAAGAAATTCGTAATCTTATCATGGGCGCGGCCATTTTACTTTCCCCCAACAGTGGAACTCTTCTAGGTAATGAAAATAGTAAAAATTATAATCAAATGTAAAATTTCTCAAAATTATTATATGCACGCGCCTACTCATTTAAGCCTAGTGGTCTAAGCCTAAGCCAAGCTCTTTCTATTTTAAAGTTCTCTAGTGGGATTTATTAACACCACCCTTTAAGTACGTCACGCTCCGGAAAGTGGGGGGGGGGGAGAGGGGGGGGTAGGGAGGTAAATATCATAATTAGTGTGATCACACATTTTTTAAAAAGTTTAATATAAAACCGAAATTGACTGCAGTAGCTTTCTGTTATGATGGATGTATTCTTGCAGAAGATACCACTTTGATAATTTAATAGTTAAGTTGTGAAGTGTTTTTAAAGTTTGATTAGTTGTTAAATCAAGAGAACTTTATGTTTTCTGCAATAACAGTGACAAGACAAATTTTTTTTTATAAAAGTAGACAAGAATTCATAAAAAAAAAAACGGTGTACAAAGAAATAAATTAGAAAAAACAGCAAAACTACTTAATAAAATATTTTGTTTATTACATACAGCTTGTCAAATGAAAGATAAGCAGTGAAACAAGGAAGGAGTTTAGAAAAAACAGAAAAAAAGCAATCAGTATGACAATTCTTATAGTCTTAAATGTTACCCTCTTAAAACTGGCTCTTAATGTGAGACCTTGCTGATAAAGGCAGGTTTTAACTGAAACAAGAAAATGTTAATGAAAGGCTTGCAGAAAACTAAATTATTTCTTAGTTCCTTTAATTTTATAAATTATAAGTCATAATCCTGATTGACTGCTTTAAGTTTAAGAAAGGTGTAACTTGTACATCTGAAAACAGACACAATTTTTAACGCAAGCATATTTTATTTATATTTTAGTCATTCAATGAAATAGTGGGTTAAGAAAATGTATTAGGTATTTAATGCCAAATTAATAATTAATTAAGATGGCAAAAATATTATTTTCTGTATTTATATACTGACCAACCGAACTGAGAAACAATAAAATTAGTCTTTAGGATGCAACAAACAGCAATGAATAATTTTTAAATAAAATAATATGCCATGCAACAATTTTAGCAAAGGCAGGTGTCAACAATATAAAATGATATTACAAACATATGTTCATATTTCTTGTGTTTTAGTTCCAAAATTTCACGAATAAATTTAATTTCCTTTCTAAACACAGTGATAAGGATAATGTAGTTAATATGAATGCTTTAGCAGCATACAGAAAAACTCCATAGCAAGTGGAATAGGCATTCAAAAATACAGTCATGTTCCCATGGTGAATAGGCACATCAGGAGTTGACACTTGGCATAAAACGACTTAAGTTGTGGAGAAAAAACATGATGTAAAGTTCATTTTCTAATGTTGGCCTTTATTGCCTGAATACTGTTTAAATAAAGCAACTAAATTTTAAATTATGAACTAAAATAAACTAAAAAGCACAATTTAAACTTTTGTGTGGGTAGTTTAATTTAATGCAATTAGCAGCAAAACATTAAAATATGCTAGGATCTTTTGATTGCTTCTTCAACTAAGATATTCAAAATCAAGGAATGTACATAATAAAGGTTAATAGAGCTCAAATATAATTGAGTGTGGCCATGATTAGAAGAAGAAAATCTATTTATTTCAGATTTTAAGCATCACCTTTTTAAATGCAACAAACTACATCATTTTTAACAAAAGAAAGTAAAATTTTATTTATAATCTGAAAGCAAAGGATAAACTTATTAAAACACAACATTTGATTGAAATCATGGGGTTAACTTGCCAACACAGGACTCAACAGCATTCTTCATTTCAAACATTTTGTTTGTTCTCATTATCTTATTTGATTTAATTGTCGCTTGATATTCATATATAAGTATATCAGGTTGGCAACTTCATTGTGTATTATTTTTTAAAAAAAAACAATATAGTTTAAAACATTTTTTAATTACACACTTTTAAAGACAAAGAGATATTGCAACAATAAGAATAGAACATTTGTTTCCAGTTAAAATGTCCCTTAATATCACAACCATTAAAGGTTTCAGATCAAATGTGTGTGGTCTTTCCCACATTTAACTTATCAAACAATGCTGAAGTAGATAATTTATATTTGTCTCATTAAAATAAAATATTTGATGCAAATTGTCAGGTCAAACAAGTAAAACGTTAAAACGAATTCAGTGTAAAATAAAAGTAGTAGGCCCTACACATTTCAAATGCATAACATTTCTAAAGTTTAGCTCTTTTATTTTGCAGCTTTGAGGACCACTGGTATAAAGCAATAATTTTGTATCTGTTGCGGAGAATTAAAATTAAAGATAATTTTGATTTTAATTTTTTTTAAATATTTTTATTAATTTTTACCAAGCCAAACCCAAAATGTATGATCAATATTTACTAAAGACCAATGCAAATGTCAAGAAAAAAAATAACAGGACTAGTAATAGTAAGAACAAACATGAATATAGTTGGTAATCTGAAACAATAGTATTTTGTACAATTTGTTTGAATACAATAAAATGTATTACACAGGAAACAAAGAAACAAACCATAATAAATGTTGAAAAGTACCAAGCTTTAAAACATATCTTCAATGTCCTAAAATTCAAATCAAATATATTAAAAAAATTTTTTTTTAAAAACATAACTTTAAACAAATAACCATCAATTTTAAATAAAAATATAATTACAAGTAAAGCATTTCCCATTGCCAATGCCCAAGTCAATAGAAACAACTCAACACAGCCTGTAGAATATTGCATTCTACTTGAGAAAATTTCCTTTACCGATACTCAATTTAAACCTTTATTAAAATCTCTACAGATTTGTTAATTATTAATTTAACTGTTATTTAATTGTTGGTCAAAACTATCAAACTTAAGGTTTGAAGATGTCATTTTTGAAATCCCCTCATTTTGGCACAGAAAATAATTAGTCCATTCAGCCTTAGCTTCAACACAAAGGGGCAAGTCAAGCAAGGCCTACATATTTTTCAGAAAAATTAAAGAGCTATTTGACAAAGGGGCTTTTCTTATAGACATTCTTCATTCTGCATGTTTGGCATAGTGAAGTATTACTAAAGTGTTCAAAACATGACCATTTGGTTTAAAAAGTAAATATAGCTTCATGGCATATAGATATCTCAATGACATTTAACAAGGATATGGGGATGTTAAAAAAATAGAGTGCATATAAATTTTATATGAACAACAGCAGTGCAAAAGGAATCAGTCATATAATCATAGCTGAAATCAAACTAACACAAAGGTTGAACAGGTTCATTTATCTCACTAGGGACGGATTAATATTTCTGAACCACTCACATAAAAGTTAAGCAAAGTAGTTTACGGCCAGCCTGTGTAAAGTAATGCTGCTAACAACTTGAGATAGAACCTTTTCATACATTTAATTTGGTTAATAATTTTACTTGAGGAATATTGTCTTAGAGTTGATATCAATCTTTTAAGATTATATAATATAAGGGCTAACGAATAGCAGGCTAGTTAAGAATAAATCATGCAGTTTATGTGGCCCACTCAAGAACAGCTGATCACTGATATCTTGAGGTAAAGAAGTCATGTTGAAGTGGATAGCAATAACAATATTTGTAAGGCAATGCTGTCTGAACCAGAAATGTTTTAACATTACCACACTTTTGTGATCAGACGCGCAAGCGCTGGAGCATTTCGTTGTAAATTAATAGTTGAGTGTTAATTTCAGATTTTAACAGTTTGCAAGATAAATTCAATACTTGCACGATGTACCATCGCTTGCGCTTGCACACGACACTCATGTTTTTTTTGCACACAAAACGTGTCTTGAACGCAGTCTTGTGGGAGGAGTGATAATTTAGAAAAGCACAAAGTGAGGGACTACTTTTATTGACAGGAGTAGAATTCATTACATTTGAGAGACAGAGTTGAGCAGACGTCATGAAGAGTACAGACGTAGATTATGAATGTCCAAGAAGTAGAAGTGATTTTATATTTTGATATGCATATTATGATATATTACTGCTTTAAAATGATAAGTTTCATTCCAAGGATTATTTATTATATTTCATAAAGTGTATCGTGTATAAAAAATGGACTTCCTATTTTAATTGCTAAGAAGTGGCAGATACTTAGCAGAAACAGTTAACAATTTACATAACTGTTATGACTCGTGAATCTAACTCACAGTATGAACAGTTACATACGAATTCAAATATTATGTATCTAAATTATCATGTAGTCGAGTATCTGAGCAAAGACCCTGGCAAGCCTTCTACGGTCTTAAAGTGTCTTATTACCAGATGTTTATGCAGAATGGCTTCTATGATAGACATTTTTGTCTCCTCTCTGAAACAACCACTATAGGTACATTTATAAAAAAAAATCTGTTAATATTAAATTTAAAAATTCATTGTTTACTGTGCTATTTTGAAGACAATATTACATTCAGAAAGTATACGTTGTTTGTTCCTTCAACATATCTTTGAAAATGAGTGAAACAAAGTATGGAAAATCCTGAAGAAAAAAAAAACACAACAAATCCCTCATCAGCGGCCTAACTTGTCAACACATTCGTTGTTTGTTGCTTCTTTTTTCAGGTTTTCTCATACTTTGTTTCACTCATTTTAATTTTTCTAACCTGAATGCAGTCTCTCTCCCTTATTAAAATTTATCATATCCTTGAGAAATACATATAAAAACCATCAGTTTGTTCCTGTGGCACTGTCCTCATCACTTGATCTATAAAAGCTTTTCTTCTTTCTGGTTATTGACTATCCTAAATGAGCCAGTAGAAGATGAAAGTCCCCAGTGCTACCCAGTGGCTTAAGAAGTTTAAACTAGACCACTTGCTCAGAGTGTGCCACATGGTGTAGCCCTATGGGAAGAAACAAGTCATCATTAACATGTCTGTTCTAAGCCTAATCTGAACATGTAGAGAAATTCAAAATTTAGTAGAATGCAGATAGAGGTCCACCTGGTCATGACTTTGTTGAAATAAAGTGGTAAAATAAAGAGCGAAATCTTTATCTAATTGACCATTAAACAATTAAAAAATTCATATATTCATGTAAAAGAAATTAAACCATGTTTCACATTTACAAAAAATGCCTACCTTTTCTTCTCCATCGCTGCTGTCAAACATAAGTCCAAGGTATGCGAGATGAAAGATAGCAAGAGCACCAAATGCTAAATTAGTCACCAAAACAAGAGGGTGATTCTGAAAAGGAATTTCAAGAAATTATTTGATCTTTCTTCTTTTATAAGGAATATGTAGAGAGTTTTTCTCCACATGCTTGTTCCAACTTATAATACAAGTTATATTAATTTTGTATGCATACGTGTGCATGTTCATTATGTTTATCTATGACAAGGATATGCGGACGACTTACAACAGCCACAAATTGAAACTCAATAGCTTCCACTTATGATGTCTGTGGTAAGTTCTGTTTAATAAGTCCTTATGTTAACACAAGTTATACACTTACACTTTTGTACTTGTGATCACATTTCTCTTTACACCTTTTGGCTTGAATGCAAGCATCAAAGATTTTAGAAAGTCTCACTCTCAAAACTGAAATCATAAAGCTTAAAAAATATATCAAAGAATAAAGATTTTCTGGCACATAGATTGAAATATTTAAGTCACTTTAATAACCGGTACCATGTTTGAATATTTTTGTATAGTTTAAAAATATCCGTTATTTAGAAAACTTCATCCATACACAAACAGAAATTTAAAGGGTAACAGTAATTCATCAAATATTTTTTGAGTTGATAATTAAAATTTGAAATGTCTTTTCACATTTGAAATCTCAACATACATTTGATGTTACAATGTTTTTATATTGACTAACAAATCCTACTTCAAAATTGTGTAATAAAAAATATGTCTCCTTTTATTGCTGTATCCATATAAAATAAAATGTATGCATCTGATCTAAGTCTGAGGTGGACATGTTTGTACGGTGTAGCAAATAGTAGCATGATTCCATTCAACCAAGTGGCCATTATATATAACCTTTATATAACTCACCAAACTCTGTGTAAGAATAAAAGCCCAAGGACAGAAGAACTGCTGCCAGTTGGAAATTAAGACCCTAAAATAAGACAATCCAAGGCTTACCTTAAATATGAACAGCTCGTGTCAAGAAAAGCATTAAATTAATTTTAATAGTTAGTTTTCCAAAGTGTTAACATGTTTGTTTAAAGCTTTAAATAAATGAAACTGAATTAGTAACAATTTAATACAAAAGCTTGTGAACTCATCTAATCTACATTTTAATGAATAAATGATGACATTATACAAAAGCTAAATACAGTAGTTAGGAACATATGCTGCAACAAAATACTTACATGTAAGAGTGAACTGGCTGCATATGTTAAAATTATGGCTAGAAAAGTTCCATAAGGACGGACCATTTTGAAAACATCTGGAACAATAAATAATATGCTGTTGTAAATAAAATCTTTTCACAACATTATTCATAATATACTTTAGCAGGAAATAAACAATACACTATTATGGAAGTCTATTCCAAAATAAAAATAATATACATTAAAATTTATTCCATTACTAAAGTTTTTATTGCAATAGAAGACAATTTAACATTTATTATCACTAATGTCTTTACAAGAAGAATCCTTGTTAGAGATTAAAATGGTTTTAAAATACCGTACCAGGTAACATTATTGACAGTATTGCGCCATGAGATATCAAAATCACAATTTTTAACTCAAATACTCATCTTGCAAAATAAAAACTTAATCTTTTCAGCAAGTTATAAAATGACTGAATTAACAAATGTCATTTTCTTAAAACATAGAATATTCCAATTTATTTTGTATGGAACACAAAAAAATTAATCTTGCAAAAGAAAAAAAAACAATTTTACAAGTTTTGAGCCAGAAATGCATTGGTAGATTCCAGTTGGTAACAACCTCAACAAGTGATCTAGGAATTTCAATGTGCTGGGGCCTTGCAATATTCCTGTGAAGTAATTAAAAAGCTTTATAGTGTCACAAGACCAATCACAACTCTCTTCTTAGTCATATTGTGTTTAAATTGATTTCTTTACAATTTTAACTATTTTTTTTAAAACTAAATTTTGTTACCACTGTAGAGCAGATCCACCATCAAACTGAATTCCACTAAGGGTAGATGTGGAATCAGATAGAAAGCTAATGCTATAGTGGCTAAATCTAAAAGATTGGGCATCTCGATAAGCCAAGATCCACCTGGAAAATAAGGCATTAAACAAATTATGTTCTCTCTAAAGTGGCATGGGTCAAATACAAGTTTTGTGTTCAATATCTGATATTATAAATAGATTATGAATTTGGAATTGAAACTAAGATCCATAAGTAAATACCAGAACTGATTACTTTAAATGCATTAAACTTCTACAGTCGAACCGGCTTATCTCAACCTTGGTTAACCCGCCAACCATGTCATGTCGACTTTTTTTGGATTGGAACCGTCAAATTCTCTCTTTGTCTTAGCATTTTCTCCTTGGTTATGTCGATTTGTTTTATGCCGCCGAACCCTGATATCTCAAGCACAAAAGGCAGCCAAATTTGCTACTTTACGTCGGTTATCTCGATCCCCTGACCGATCACCGGCTTTTGAACTCCGCAAGAAGAAATAGCAAACAACAAATAAACAAGTTTGGCATAATTAAAAATAATTATTTATTTCTCAAAATACAGGAGTGAACGAACCCCTAAGTTTATCTAGTAATGATCATCCTCCTAGTGTGCACAAAACAGACTATAAATTGTTCATTTTCACTCCTTACATAGACAAAGGAAACTAGATCTCCATATGACCCCGTTACCTACCAGCATTTTCCGGTCACGGATTTATGATCTGTTTCCCATATCCGAAAAATATATCGGCATGCACCGCTTTGTGAAGTACCTAATATTATAGACCTATTTTTTATATATATACGGGTAACTTACATTTGTATAACATTCGTTAATAGAAAGTAGGTCTACTAAGTATGGGCCTAAGCAAGCTATCCTAAAACTAAAATGAGTACTTCACAAATAAAGTATTTATAATATTAATATTCTAATCATATACAGGATACAGTCTAATCAGTCAGTCTACATCTAATATAAAGTAACCTAAATCTAGTCTAGGCCTAAAGCATATTAGGCTTTGGTCCTATTGCCTATTAATTATTATTGACTTAAATTATTAAATTAGGCATAGCCTAAAATTTAGGGTTTATTTAGTGCATTAGACTCATTATCATTTATTAATGCACCATCATGTACATAAAGAAATTTCAAGCAATTTTAAATATATTGCCGCCATATTGGTTTTTGTTTATCTCGATCATCGGTTATCTTGACGTTTTTTTGTCAAACCCCTAGACCGTCAACATAACCGGGTTCTACTATATTTTAAATGCCAATGCGTTAAACAACTATTTTTAAAATAAATTCCCTTTAAAATGAAATAACTAAATTTAACAATACCTCCAAGCTTTCCCCATTATTATCCAACTTGTCAAGCAGTTGGAATGAATAAGGCAAAACATGGCAAAAGACGAAGTAATTAAAACTTTAAATGCCCACAAGAAATTCTGAAATGTGAGAGGAAGGAATTAATTTAATAATTTCATGACTACAGAAATCTTTTTTTTTTTTTTAAACTCAATTTACAATGAACATATCAGTTGAGGAAAACTAAGCATCAAGTATGGATGGTGAAATGCACACTACATAAAAATCATTTCTGAGTTAGAGTCACTATACACAGGGCAAGTTTTATTCTAGTCACAGTCAATAGACACAAGGCAAGTTCTAGTCACATTTTAAGTCAAAGTTTCAGCTAAGGGTGTTGTACTTCAAAACCAATCATCTCCTTGCATCCCCCAACTTCCAACAACAATCCTCCCTTACTCTTGGCTGGATAAATAGACTCACTGTTTTCATTTTTTTACATTGCATAAATATTTCCTTATAAATTGTAGGAAAGCAATGATACAGCCATAGTGAGGCCAGTAGATAAACTTGCTTGCTTTGACTTAAGAGAGCTATTTTACTTCAAATACCTGCACTGGTTCAATAGCATCAATAGCATAAACTACATGTAATTCAATATCTGTTCCAGATTCTTACCAATGATTGCGCCTGACAATCAAGTATTCTAATATATTGATTATAGCTGACCCAGGGGCCAAATATAACAGTTCCAACATTGAAGCAGTAACCGCTGTATTCAAATATATTTGGCAGTTTGGGCACAGCACCTTTTCCAACATCAACCCCAAGTGAGATGATTTTCATGTACAAAATAATCTGAGCACCTTAAAAAAAGAAATTAGTATAGTAATGCCAAACATAGAATTCCTAGCTTAGAGCTGTATATCATTTAACAACAAAAATTAATTTGATCATGCTAGAGTAAATTGTGAAATAAAATTGGCAAAACGCATTGAAATGTATTATTTCGTACTGTACCTCCTTTAAATTTATATCAGATTTTGGCATCAGTGATTTATGTTAAAATTTATTCCTGATTATATTAGTAATTGTTTTTGACAACAACGTTAAACTTAGATAAACATTAAACATCTTAGACTTTAAAGATAAAAATGTAATTCTATTGGTAGGTAATTATAACAGTCCTATGAATAACAGCTTTAGATCAGTTCATTTTATGTGCGTTGTAAATGATTTTAAAAAAACCCACTGATTTACCTCTAATTTTATGCCAAGTAGCTGGTTCAACTAAAAACAATTCACTGAGAAAGAAAGTAAGTATATAAAAATGTACTAGTATAATGATTATTTAAAGAAAAACAAAGTAATAATGTTAAAAAATCTTTACAGAATAAATTTACATAATATCTAATATTTTACTAAATTTCATATGAATATGATGAATTTAAAAGAAAAGGAGACTCCATGATTTAAAAAAAAATAATTAAAATATAAAACTTGCTTCAGTTAGAGTTTTGATCAGTTTAAATAATGGCTTACAATTTATAATTTAATATTTAAAACTAATTTGTCTAATTTTTTGATTCACATCAAATGGAAAATAAAAAAGCTTAATACATGGTAGACACACAACTTTTATATATATATAAATATATATTATATATATATATATATATAAACTGAACCTCTCAACATTACCATGAAAGAGAAAGTACAACCACTGAGACTGCACCAGCAACACCACACCACTCTGGTTTCCAATGACATACAATTATGAATATAAAGTAGGTCACAGCACAACAGATAATAACATAGACAAGTGCCATCTTGAAGAGAGAGTGCAGTGCAAGTATGCCCAGTGCTGCACTAAATATGTGAACTATCCCTTGTGGTGCTCCAAGGGATTTTGTTCCTAAAAGTAGATAAATAATAAAAGTAAATTTACTGTCATGTTAACAATGAATATATTCTTGTGGTGGATACTCATGCCTGTAACGGTATGACTTTTTACATGCTGATTTAATATTGGATGAAATCAATTGAAGTACAAAAATATAGATATTGTTTGTTTGCTGACGAAGGCTTCCTGCAGATACATTCCTTGCTTTGTTGTGTTCCTTTTTTTCTTCAGGTTGAGCCATACTTTGTTTTACTTATTTCCTAATCTGATATAATTAAACAGTACACCCTTTGGTGACCATATTATCTATCTAAAGCTACTAAAATTTCAGCATACACCTGGGAGATCCCACTTTTAGAGCAACTGCTATAGAGATCAGATGGAAAAGTTGATTAATTATTTACACTAATTATTATTATTTATATTAGTAGTGGTTTTATATAGCGTGGTACCCCAGCCTAGGGCTGGGCTCACCACGTTGTACATCCAATTTAACAAACATAATTATGAACTTAAAAAAATTAAATTAACATACATAATTACACTATGTTCAATGAATTAATTATCAAATATGAAAATAGTTAACGTATTTTAATTTAATTAAAACTTTAATTGAAATTGATATCTTGCTACATATAAAATATAGCAGGTTGTACCATGACTTTTTATACTTTGAATTTCTTGATTCTTTCTGTTATTTTTGGTTCAAAATAATTTGATTACTTTGGTATCTATTTAATTAAAGTAAGCCATTTAAGACAGAAAAGGGACATTTGTCAATTATCATAGTTTGATTGAAATGTTCTGTGGCACTATTTTGGAGCTACTGAGGCACTTGTAGGTACAACTTGTATCCACAACTAACAACTTTTTTAAATCTCCCCGATAACACAAGATTCCCTGAACATGACATGCTTTACACACGTCTTTAATAAATGCTTACACTCTAACGTAGAAACTTAAGTTATGAATACACACCAAGTTGCCAAAGTTGTAAGATTATGCGGAATACAATGCATAAGATAAACAGCATTAGGAGCGCCTGTGTGGACTGAGTCCATGTAGGAATTATGCAGTTTTCATACAGTTCACTAAAGCCACCTTGTTCATACTCAAATGGAACTTGTCCTTTTCTGTAATATAGGTCAGAAAAGAGAATACAATTCAACTAAATTAAATATTGAATCTGTAATGAGAGCTTTGGCATTAGTTTAAAAAATGAAGCCTTTGTCATTTGTAGTTAAATAAGAGGAATATTTGATTAAACTTCCAATTATTTAGCTGTCAATATCCAAAAGAATATATCATATGGATTTTAATAATTATTTTAAATAATTAAATGTTTCCTCACTTTTGTCTGTAAGCTTCAAGAACCTCAGCCAGATCTGGGGTAAGTTCATCTTCGTGACTTTCCAGCATATGTATTAATTCTTCCTCTGAATAGCTTCCATATTCATTCATGTCCATATCCATATCATCATAAAAATCATCAAACTCCATCTTTCTTTATTTTATTCTGCAGTCTACCAAGAAGAGCTATTGTGAGTCTATGTAAATAGAATAATAAAATAATATAAAAATATACAGCCATCATAAATATTGGATACATAAGGGTAGAAAATGCTTAACGGTAGTTTGGCAAATAAAAACATTTCAACAATTTACTGGCTCACTTAAATATTCCTCTCACTTCATATAATGAAGAATCATTATTTATAGCTCACCATGTCTTTATCATAAAGCATAGATGTTTTTCACTTTTCCATGTTATTTAAGTGAGTGAGACAATGAAATGGTCTAGATCAGTGCTCCTCAAACTTTTCCCTCCCACAGAACACCTAGGCCATCCCCAAAATTTCATGGCACACCATAAATAAAAAAACAAAAAAAAATATTGAAACTTTTTAGCTTATGAATCAACTGGAAGTTCCATTGAAATCTACCAAGTTCACCGCTTATTATTTTTACTTCAGTAAGTTAAATTTCACCGTAATATTAATATCATTCCTTAATTGCAGAAATTCCTTTTAAATTTTAAGGGAAAGTTGCTTTGTAGAATTTTATGAAAATAATTTGTTAAATTATATCGGATCCCATTCGATAGCATGTATTTCTAGAAAACTTCATCTTCTCATCTTAAATGTGGTCGTATTACCCAGTTTTATTCTTTGGTAAATTTCTTAAATATTTACCGTTATTTTTTTTGCCGTAAGTCGAGATTATTTTTTAGCTTGTTTCGATTTTACTAATTTTAGGAGCATGGTAGAAATTCTCGTTCTCATTTTTACCTAGCTTTAAAAAAAATTAATTAATTCATTAGTACAGTAATCAAGTCAAACATGCAAGCAAGTTAGCTTGCCTTGTTGGTTCAGGATGAATGCAGGAATAGAAATTTGTAATGATGATTTTGTCATTTTTTACAAGCTAAACAAAAATCATCTTTTTAAAAGTTTATTCCTCATCAGTCTTCAGACCAACCCATGCAATCAAAATTAAATAATTGAATTGTGATGTGTCCTAGCTTTTAATAGACTCATCAAATTTAAATTACATGAAACTTGCTCTACTATACTTATTTAATGTCTAACATTATTTAGGCCCAAGCTTTAATTGAATAATTTAGATACAAATACAAGCTGGTTTAATAATTGGCTCCCAGCTGTATGTTTTGTTTTACATACAATTGAGTACAATTAATAGGGGAATGTGTAACAATGTTAACTAGTTTTTGAAACTGTAGCAGGCAATCCATTCTTTCTATTGCTTAGAAATTTGTATTAAAATGTTCTCAAAATTATGTTAAACCTTAAATTTTTAGTGCAATTACTTTGTTTTTTTAAATAGCTCATCAGTTCATTTGGGACACATTTCCTCTTTAAATCTATATGTTTATATCCCCTGATGTTGGCAGAATTATAACAGTTTTGTAATAAGCTAATCACTACGGTATTCAATTTTATCAACATGATTTTATTAAAATGTTGAGCTCACATAAACTGTGATTCTCTCCTCTTGGAGCCCTAATTCTGCAGCACACCTTCTTCTTCTCCATCTTAAGGGCCCACAATCAAAGTACTGATCATTTTGGCTCCTAGTTATGTAGAGGGGATTCAAGATGTTTCTATGCCTGTATTGAAGAGGATATTTCACTGGTGTCAAGGGCCACTCAGGGAGGTATTAGGAACTGGGGGTTGGAAGGCCTGAAGCTATAGACGCAAATGTCGCAAATTTTGTTGCCTCAACTGTTCCTTTTGGAAGTATGTTCCAGTCCCTGATTGTCTTTGGCAAGAATGAGCAGTTCCTGTACAGTGTTCTTGCTGTTAAGAGCCGGAACTGCCTGTCATGGTCTCATCACTGTCTTGTACCCTAAATCATAAAGATGGTGACCAGCCCAGTGTTTCCAGCATGCTGCCAACACTTGAGGTGTTCCTGTAGCAGTTCAGGAAAAAGCGTGCTGCCCGTCGCTGGAGCGCTTCCAACCTGTCAATAATCTTTTTGGGTGAATAGGTCCCAGACTCAAGATGCATAATCTAAAAGCGGTCAGAAAAAGGCTTTATAGGCTTTTTCTTTCCCACTGGAGTTGCTGATCTTTAGACTCGCCTTAAGAACGCTACGGTCTTGTTTGCCTGATTGCACACATTGTTAATATGCTCGTCCTAGCGGATCTCTCTTTGAATGGTAACACCGAGGTATCTTACGGAAGAAATTGGCTCAAGCAAATGGCCATGTAATTCGTAAGAATGGTATGGAGGGGTATTACTTCTGGAAACTGACAATGTCTGCCACTTGACAGGCTGAAATTCTCGGGAAGGTCATTGATTTATGCTAGGAACAAACAGGGGCCCAGCACTGATCCCTTGGGGACCCCTGACTTAACACCGTTAAAGGAGGAGCTTGTACCATCCACCACTACTACCTGACATCGGTTGCTGAGGAAGGTAGAGATTCATGTTTTGGTAGTGCCTTGGATAACATATCAAAATTTGTGTAAAAGCCAACTATGATTTACACAGTCAAATCCCTTTGAGATGTCCATCACCAGCATGTCAGTTTGCTTGTTTTAGTTTTTAGCGAGTGAGGAAAATTTCCACCTAACAAAATATTTGTACCAGTACAGACTTTATAAATTTTTTACACTAATAACATTTAAAACATATAATAAGGAAAATTAAGCTTAGACTTTATAAGTGCAGTGTCACCATTCCTTTTGTACAAAAATTAAAAGGTGCAAAAATTCATAATTTTTTAGAAAACAAATACTTCAAATAGCTTATTTATAATACCGGTAATAATAATAATAAAGTTTATTTGAAAAACACGCTTCATCCCCAAAAGCTTGAAGCATGGTACAAAGTCAACCATATTAAAAAGAGAAATAAAACAATCTAAAATTTACCTCATTTAAGAACAGACGCAACAGTAAAAAACTACATATGAGCATATCAAGTAAAAGTCTTTCACCCCATTTCAATCATAAGCAACACAAGCCAATATACATTAACTGGAAAAAGATGGTGTAACGGACTATGTTTCACATGAAAACGGAGAGGTAGCATGAGTGAACAGTGAATTGTGTTGACCATGTATTTTGAGATGCAAAAGTGAACTCCACGTTTTTGGAGAGTAAAATTATGTTTTTGTCAGAGCGGTTGTTTTCCACGCTTTGCTGATAATAAAGTATGAGTTGACTGAGATAAGGAGTCAGAGTTAGTCGGAGTTGAGTTAGAGTTGAGATGTAGTACAGTTGAGCTGAGTTGACAGTAGTATGAGGACGTGTCTTTCTTAATGATGGAATACTATAGATTTATATGTGAAATTACATTCATGCAAGGATTATTTATTAATATTATCAATATAAAGTGTGTTCAATAAAGTACTGTAAGTTTAACCAGGATTCAGTATTCTTATTTGCGTGCCCGGATTATAAGTGGAAGAATGAAGAAGCCTTAGTCGGCATCCTGAAATATCAACATAACATAAGTAACCATACTACTGACATAACCCACAGCATAAGAAATAAGCTCCCACGCCATGTCAGAGTAGGTGTGTTACAAATGGTGTCAGAAGCGGTGTAACGACGATGCGTTACAAATATTGTAAAGAAGTGTCAGAAATGTGTTACAGAACATTGAGTAACAATGATATATTTTAAAATTCGAGCGGAAGAATACAGCGAACGACATTACGACCGTGTATTAATCAAGTCCGAGACGAGTTCACTACACACAGAGTTAGCCGATAATTGAGGTCAGTCACGGGAGTTCAGAGTTCAGTCAACTGGTACACGGCAACTAGCAGCATAAGGAAAATTTTCAAGTTATTTACAACTGTAGCAAAGATTTACTGTAAGCCTACATATTACAAGACCAACAGAAGTAGAAGTCTGACGTTATTACAGATGAGATGTGTGTATCAAGACATCGAAAGTAAGATTTCCCCAGCATAATCTTCACTTTATACAAGCCGCACAAAGCCTAGTGCGCATTTCAAGTAAAGTAATTCTTTAATTACTCACAAGTTCAACTGAATCGGAGAAAAAGTACACTGACACTATTTTCAATTGGATTATTACACTATTACTTCTATTACGCAAGGTACTTGCATTGGATTATTGAAGCAGTTTGTGTTGTAACTTTTTCATTGGATTATATAACTTTTGCATTGGAGTATTTACCCAAGTACACTTTCTACATAGAAGGATTATCGACTACACAGAGATCATAGCGTCACAGAGGAGCAGAGGTGACCAACTACAGATTTCTTTTAAACACTTGGTATTTATGTATTTATGTGTTATGTATTATATATAATTTAAGACTTTAAAAATCTACTTATATCATACTTAATTAGATTAAGTAAATTTTTTTACTTTTTCTGTATATTATAAGTTTAATTTTAGAGTATACTTTAGGAATATCCACGGTGTTATCTTTCCTAGGGAAGTTTTTTTATTAAAACAGTAAAGGTTTCTTCTGGCCCTATTTATAACACTGTAGGATAATTTTATGTTAGCTGTGAAGTCTAGTTTGTACATTGTCATAACTGTTGTTTTTTAGTAGATCTTGTCATATTTGTGCTATTTGTCTTGTCATTGTTATACATATTGTCAACCTACTGTCATATTTTCTACTATCTTGTGGTCCATAAACTAAACAGTACTTTTGTATTTGTTGTCTCATTAGTATTCATGTAAACGTCTACATATCTGTATTTATGTTGTGAAGTAGACAATTTAATTATTTTAAATTTTTCTTACACTTATTTATAACTTATAATTCATGTATCAACTTGCATTTGTGTATACATTCATTAACATGTAAATATATGTAATATTGTAAACTATTTTAATTAATAACTAAAGAATAAGGAGATAACTGATATACTGATACATACCAATATAATTTTAGTTACTCACATTATAACTAAAAATGGCAGAGTACTTAGAACTATTAGAAGTAGGTGAGAAGCTTGGCTTAAAGCAGGAGAAATTAGCTGACTTCGTAACTCGTGAGATGGACAAAATTAGGGAAAAACAGAAAGAAGACAAAGACCGACAAGACAAAGACAAAGACCGAGAAGCTAGAATGTTAGAGAGAAGCGACCTTAAACAAATAGAAGAACTAAAATTAAAAGGACAAAAGGAAATAGAAGAACTTAAATTAAGAGAACAGGATATGAAATTAAGAGAGGAAGAAATAAAACTAGAAAGAGCTAGAATAGAATCAGGACAGCATACACCATCAACAAGCAATAGAGAAACCAATAGCACATACAAACCTAAATTTAGAGAATTTAATGAACATAAAGAAGAAATTATTAGTTATCTGTCACAATTTGAGGGCATATGTCAGTCTTACAATTATAGAGAAGAGACTTGGGCTAATATTTTATTGAGCAGACTATCAGGGAAAAGCCTAAGTATTATTAATTCACTTAGTGAAGAACAAAAGAATAATTATACCTATATAAAGAAAGTTTTGTTAAAGTTCTATGGAAACACAGAAGACATTTATAGAAAAAATTTCCACAACATAAGACTAGAGAGAGAAGTAGACCCTAACACCACCATATTCAATATTAGAGACAATCTTGTCAAATGGCTTGAATTAACTGAAATTGACCTAAATGATCCAAAAGCATTACTGGATATGTTTATCATAGACAAAATATTAAGAAATGCATCAGTCTCTTTATTTTCATTCCTTAAAGAGAGAAAGATTAAAAATGAGCGTGAGTTAGTTGACTCAATCACAACATTTAAAGATGCTCACCCCAATGAAGAGCTAGACAATAGAAACAGCACACTAGCCTCTATTAGAAACACACCCAGTGATAGGGACAGTCAAAAACAAAACACATATCAAAACAGAAGATACCACAGCCTACCTGCCAGATGGCAAAACAATAAATTTCAGAAAAGTCATCAAAACAATTACCAGACACCATATACTAATTATTCAAACAACAACAAATGTTTCTACTGTGGCATTCCAGGTCACAAAAAATATGAGTGTAGGAAATTACATAGAGATTTAGGACATTCACAACAATACTATCAGAGAACATCACCCAACAGTAGTCCAATTAGATACAACAGTGCAAATAGGAGTAGACAACCATATAAAAATCAAAGATATAATTCCAATCAGACTAACAGTAGACAAAACACCAAACCACATGAAACTTTAGCTAGCGCATGTCACAGTGAAGGAAGTTTACAATTTTTTCCTTCTTATGTAAACAACCAGCTTGTTCAGTGTCTAAGAGACACAGGTTGTACAACAATAGTAGTTGACAAAAAATTGATTGACCCTAAAGACCATATATCTGAAAAAACCACAGTCATGTTAGCAAATAACACAAAAGTTGAATGTTATAAAGCAGTAGTGGACATAGACTGTCCATGGTTGACAGGAAAGGTAACGGCAGTACTTATGGACAACCCAGTATGTCAGTTAATAATTGGAAATATTAAAGAAATTCCAGATAATTCCCAAGAACTATTCTTAAATTGGATTGAATCAAAAAATTTAACCAAAGAGTATATAAGTGCAATAACAAGACAACAACATAAAACTAGTCAGACACAGCCTGAAATAGAAGAAAAATTAGACATTCCAAAACAAATATCTAGAGAGGACATAATTAGAATGCAGACAGAAGATAGGCAAATTCAGGACATTAGAAACAAAATTAAGGACAATAACACAATTTATAGAGGACATAATTACACAATAAAACATAATATTCTAATCAGAAATTTTGAGAAAGGTGAAATCAAAAAATCTCAAATAATAGTACCATTAATACTCAGAAACAAAATACTCAACCATGCACATGACAGTCCTTTGGCTGGACACATGGGTATAAAAAAAACATTAGAGAGGGTCACACAGAATTTTTATTGGCCAGGCATACACAAGGACATAAAGAAACACATAAACAAATGCATACCATGTCTGACAAAAAACCCAATACACAGTAAACACAGAGCACCCATACAACCCACAGACAAAATAGGTAGAAACTTTGAGAAGGTAGCTATAGATATCATTGGTCCTCTTAATCCACCATCAAATAAGGGACACAAATTTATTTTAACCATGATTGATATGGCATCTAGATGGCCAGAGGCAATTCCCCTCAAAAACATTAATTCAGAAACAATTTGCATGGCATTATTAGATGTATTTACAAGACATGGATTCCCTGATAAAATATTGTCAGATAATGGAACACAGTTTACTTCCAACTTAACCAATGCAGTTACAAAAATGCTAGGTATAATACAAGTACATTCCACAATATATAGACCACAGGCTAATGGTATGGTAGAACGATGGAACAAAACACTAAAAACAATGTTAAATAAAACAACAATAGACCACCCTAGAGAATGGCACCTATATATACCCATGGTTTTATTCGCCTATAGAGAGAGTATACAAGACACCACTGGGTACTCTCCATTTGAGCTAATGTTTGGGGCCAATCCAAAGGGACCGTTAACTCTTTTTAAAGAAAATATTTTAGGCCAGAAAGGCACACAACAAGACACATTTGACATAATTACAAAAATTAGAGAGAGGATTACATATGGCATAGAAAATGCTAAAGAAAACACTGATAGGGAGTCTAAAAGACAAAGACATATAAAGAATACACATAGATACCTCAGAGATCTTAAAGTACATGATAAAGTTTTGGTATGGTTGCCAAACAATAATGGACAAAAGATTTGGCAGGGTCCGTTTACAATTCATGACAAGTTAAATTTAGTTGATTATGTAATTCACATGAAGGGTGAATTGAAAGTCCTACATGTGGACTTGCTCAGAAAATATGACTCTGTTCCTGAAGAGTTAGAAACCATCAGTAATGAAATAAGTAGCACAGCCACCGTTGCTAGTGTTATACAATTAGAAGACAATGAAAATAACACCACAACAAACAGACACTTAACAACAATTCTAAAAGAATACAAAGATGTCATCACAGAGAACATAGGACACACTAGCAGTTTAGAACACAAGATAATATTAACACAGGAACCCACATTCAAACACAAAATCTATCCAATTCCATATGCATTTAGGGAAGAAGTAAAGAAAGAACTAAATCATTTAATACAGACTAACAAGATTAAAAGATCAGATTCACCAATAGCATCACCCATGGTAGTAGTAAAAAAGAAAAATGGCCAGTGCCGTATATGTTGTGACTATAGGGAGTTAAATAAAATCACACAATTAGATGCAGAACCCATGAGGGACACCAGAGAACTACTGGAAGAAATAGGCTCCTCCACATTATTCACCCACTTAGATTTAAACAGAGGATTCTGGCAAATAGGCATGCATCCGGATTCCATGCCTTTGACTGCATTTGCCACAGAGGAAGGCTTGTTCGAATGGACAGTAATGCCATTTGGTCTAGTTAATTCCACCGCAACATTTTCTCGATTCATGCGAATCATGTTAGAAGGCATACCAAATGTAGTACATTTTGTCGATGATATCTGCATTCACACTAAGGATATGAAGACACATATAGAGACTATAAAAACAGTACTAAACAAATTAAGAGCACATGGAGTTACAATAGCACCAAACAAATTAAAGTTTGCACAAGAGGACATTGAATTTTTAGGATTTAAAGTCGGTAAGAACACAATTCAGCCCACAGAACACAACAGAGGAAAAATACTAAATATAAAAACACCACACACTCAGAAAGAAGTAAAAGCCATTTTAGGTTTGTGCAATTTTTACAGCACTTTTGTTCCAAAATTTTCTGATGTTACACTACCCTTAAGGAAACTAATAAATAAAGATAGCAAGAAACAAATAGTATGGACGGATGAATGCGAAAATACACTGAGAACAATCAAAGAAATTTTCCAAAGTGACAACATATTGTTATCACCCAATTTTAAACAGTCTTTCACTCTAGTTACAGACGCCTCCAACATTGGATTAGGAGCTTGCCTTATGCAAGAATACAATCATAAATTAAGACCAATTACCTATTTAAGTAGAGCACTAAGCAGAACTGAAATTAACTACTCAACTATTGAAAAAGAATGCTTAGCAATTGTGTGGGCACTTACCAAACTACAGAAATATCTATTGGGCAGAAAATTTATATTATTGACTGATCACAAGCCATTAATGGCACTAAATAGAAAGAAAATAGCAAACAGTAAAATAAACAGATGGTCGTTGATACTATTAGATTATCAGTATGAGATAAGGACAATAAAAGGAAAAGACAATACAGTAGCTGATTTCCTTTCCAGACACATTGAACATGCAGACAATGACAAAGACACTGACTTAAGACACATTAGTCAGACATTCTAAATGAATATACACACATACGTTCACTCAGTTTTTTGATAAGACACTTGTACATATCAATTTTTGTAAATGAATATCAGATTTTAACCAATTGTAAATTTTCTAATGCAAAATTTAAGATTGTTACATTCATTTTGCAGTGTTTATTATTCATTAAGATGTTAATGTCACTTCACATTATCATACATAAAGATTTTAAGAGGTTGTCATTGGTGATTTTTTAATTTTTTGCCAGGGTAAATGATTCACTATTATGTGTGATATTAACAGTCAAATGCCCTGTATTTCATAATGATGAAATGTTAATATTGTTACATTGATTTGATTGTTAGATGTGGGATTGAAATTTTCTAAGAGACATTATCATTATTTCAACATATAATGCCAAAAATTTTGTTGCACAAAATTTTTTCAGATGGGTGGGGCATGTAACGGACTATGTTTTCACATGAAAACAGAGAGGTAGCATGAGTGAACAGTGAATTGTGTTGACCATGTATTTTGAGATGCAAATGTGAACTCCACGTTTTTGGAGAGTAAAATTATGTTTTTGTCAGAGCGGTTGTTTTCCACGCTTTGCTGATAATAAAGTATGAGTTGACTGAGATAAGGAGTCAGAGTTAGTCGGAGTTGAGTTAGAGTTGAGATGTAGTACAGTTGAGCTGAGTTGACAGTAGTATGAGGACGTGTCTTTCTTAATGATGGAATACTATAGATTTATATGTGAAATTACATTCATGCAAGGATTATTTATTAATATTATCAATATAAAGTGTGTTCAATAAAGTACTGTAAGTTTAACCAGGATTCAGTATTCTTATTTGCGTGCCCGGATTATAAGTGGAAGAATGAAGAAGTCTTAGTCGGCATCCTGAAATATCAACATAACATAAGTAACCATACTACTGACATAACCCACAGCATAAGAAATAAGCTCCCACGCCATGTCAGAGTAGTTGTGTTACAGATGGTAGATAGCATCACCCCAGAAGGTGTTAGTGAAATAGATGTGTTTTTAAATCGGTTTTAAAGGAATATTAAATTCCACCCAAAAAGCCTAAATGTAAAATTTAAATAGCGTTCTACTAGTACTATAGTCCATTTAGATACTAAGTACGGGTAGTACTAGAATTTTAAAATATAGTTTAGGCAATTTGTTTATGCATCAAAATGTCCACTATTGTTTTAGTCAATTTGGTAAAGCCGTCAATTTAATTATTAACCAATCATTTTCAAGATAGAAAGTCCAATCATTTTTAAGATATAATTTAATAATTGTTAATTTTGTGTAATTCTGTAATATATCAGTTAATAAAATAAGAAAGCTAAAAATGTTGTGATACAGTGATTCTCACATTATAATTGACACAATCGGCAAACAAATTCCTTTTCAAATTCAAAAATATTAACATAAATTTAAATAGTTTATGACAAAGGTAAGTAATGAAAAGTGTTAAGCCTACATTTCAAAGGTTTAATTGGCTAATGATCAATCGAGATGCCATGACTTATTTTCCAGGGAGTGACTTCCCTTTGTTTATTTTTACTAAATTATTTTAGGGATTGATTTAGGGTTCAGGTTAGGCAGATGGATCGATTTAGGGTTTCAGGTTAGGCATAGGGATCGATTTAGGGTTCAGGTGAGGCATAATAGGGATAGATGACTTCACGTGATGTGTCAACCAAGATAATAGTGGCATTTTCAGTGACCATTTACCGTATCATTTGTTAGGAAGGTGTATAATTTTCTAAATTTACATTC
>CAXITT010000504.1:524826-539801 GCA_964033795.1 Lymnaea stagnalis | reverse complement strand
CCCCCCCCCCCCATCTATGAAAAATGTAAAGATTCAAAATGAAACGTCTACGTTAACGAGAGCGCAATGTGTGCACGTGGCTTCTTGGCGTTGGTTGAATTGAACATTTGCACATTTGTATACATAGAGATGTATTGTGTTTATACTTGTATTTCAAAATACACTATTATTATAGTAATTTGAAAAGCCTTCGTGCCAAGTTGGGATATATTTAATTAGAAATGGTAACTAGCTGGGTTAATTGCTAGATTATTTTTAGCATGCATGCATAGCTAGACATAATAATTATAATTATTAATTTTTAACTCTTTTTTTTTTGAAACTTAGTTTGTGTATACACAACAACCAAAAGGGGGTTTATTTATTTATTTTTTTAAAAATCGTAGTCTTAATAAAGAGCAAGAGATTAACTGTATCCTAAGAATATGACCTGCCTGACGCGGTCCAAGTGCACTGTCAGAATAGAGAGGCTGGTAATGAATGGTCTCTAGTTCCGTTGTATACTTGGATGACTACGAGGAGAGGCTGGTAATGAACGGTCTCTAGTTCCGTTGTATACTTGGATGACTACGAGGAGAGGCTTGTAATGAATGGTCTCTAGTTCCGTTGTATACTTGGATGACTACGAGGCGGATAATTTAGTCGTGATCCCTGGCAGAGGGATGGGGAGGGGGGCTTGCTTAGGGGAAGCTTACATGAACATGACACCCCAGTCACGGCGTTTAAAGGGGCGCTGCATAACCAGCGTTTTACCACAGTTATGAGTTCCCGCCCCAGGAAGGGAGAGGAGGTTTAAAAAAAAACGACAACCCAATGTTCTTTAGAAAACAAATCTGTCGGTGTCACCACAAAGTACGTCTCTACCATCTTGTCTCCAATCTGTCGGTGTCACCACAAAGTATATCTCTACCATCTTGTCTCCAATCTGTCGGTGTCACCACAAAGTATGTCTCTACCATCTTGTCTCCAATCTGCCCTTGTCACCACAAAGTACGTCTCTACCATCTTGTCTCCAATCTGTCCTTGTCACCACAAAGTACGTCTCTACCATCTTGTCTCCAATCTGTCCTTGTCACCACAAAGTACGTCTCTACCATCTTGTCTCCAATCTGTCGGTGTCACCACAAAGTACGTCTCTACCATCTTGTCTCCAATCTGTCGGTGTCACCACAAAGTAAGTCTCTACCATCTTGTCTCCAATCTGTCCTTGTCACCACAAAGTACGTCTCTACTATCTTGTCTCCAATTTGCAAGTGTCACCACAAAGTACGTCTCTACCATCTTGTCTCCAATCTGTCGGTGTCACCACAAAGTATGTCTCTACCATCGTGTCTCCAATCTGTCGGTGTCACCACAAAGTACGTCTCTACTATCTTGTCTCCAATTTGCAAGTGTCACCACAAAGTACGTCTCTACCATCTTGTCTCCAATCTGTCCTTGTCACCACAAAGTACGTCTCTACCATCTTGTCTCCGATTTGCCAGTGTCACCACAAAGTATGTCTCTACCATCTTGTCTCCAATCTGTCGGTGTCACCACAAAGTACGTCTCTACCATCTTGTCTCCAATCTGCCCTTGTCACCACAAAGTACGTCTCTACCATCTTGTCTCCAATCTGTCCTTGTCACCACAAAGTACGTCTCTACCATCTTGTCTCCAATCTGTCCTTGTCACCACAAAGTACGTCTCTACCATCTTGTCTCCAATCTGTCAGTGTCACCACAAAGTACGTCTCTACCATCTTGTCTCCAATCTGTCCGTGTCACCACAAATTACGTCTCTACCATCTTGTCTCCAATCTGTCCTTGTCACCACAAAGTACGTCTCTACCATCTTGTCTCCAATTTGCCAGTGTCACCACAAAGTACGTCTCTACCATCTTGTCTCCAATCTGTCCTTGTCACCACAAAGTACGTCTCTACCATCTTTTCTCCAATTTGCCAGTGTCATCACAAAGTACGTCTCTACCATCTTGTCTCCAATCAGTCAATGTCACCACAAAGTACGTCTCTACCATCTTGTCTCCAATCTGTCGGTGTCACCACAAAGTACGTCTCTACCATCTTGTCTCCAATCTGTCCTTGTCACCACAAAGTACGTCTCTACCATCTTGTCTCCAATTTGCCAGTGTCACCACAAAGTACGTCTCTACCATCTTGTCTCCAATTTGCCAGTGTCACCACAAAGTACGTCTCTACCATCTTGTTTCCAATCTGTCCTTGTCACCACAAATTACGTCTCTACCATCTTGTCTCCAATCTGTCCTTGTCACCACAAAGTACGTCTCTACCATCTTGTCTCCAATTTGCCAGTGTCACCACAAAGTACGTCTCTACCATCTTGTCTCCAAAAAAACGACACGAGCGCCCCCACAATGTATTTCAGTCTGAACCCGAGGGGTGTTGTCATGCCATCACGCCAGGCGCGTGTCCACCAGCGGTCAGTTCTTGACCACACTGTCCAGCGAGGTCTTTAAGCTTCTTACGGACTACAAAGGCGTGAGTTAATCTCTCATCATCCAGATGACGGGAACAAGGGCAACTAATTAAAACCTTAACACACACACACACACACACACACATGCAAACACACACACACGGGGACACACACATGGACACACACACATACCTAGGAGCACACGTCATTTTTTTAAAAAGATAATCCTTGAGTCCCAGGGTGCCAAAGATTAATCCACAGCCATTAATTATCAGAGATGTTGTGTTTGAATCTCAGAGTTTTTGGTGGGTTTTTTTTTTATTCGGCCCAATCATGAAGCGACATTTCATTGATATAAAGCCAAAGCGGCATATTATACCAAAGGCTCTCAAACTGTGTGCCGTGACGTGAAATCCTGGATGATTCTCATAATTTTGTTCAATGCAATGTTACAGGACGCAACATATAACAGGGCTTGCGCAAAGCAACAATTTATTTAGTATATAATAGCTGTTCGCTGGAAAAATCTAAAAATTGAATATCGAAAGATGCGCAACATAATTAAGGTTATTGATCTTTTTTTAATTTTCGAATTTTCAAGGTGGGTTTTTTTTTTTTGTTGGTTTTTTTTAAACCCAGAAAATTGCAAAATTGTCAGAATGGCCCAGCCACGATGGGGTAAAAGCTGCGCATGGATCCATGAAGGAAGCCGAGAATAGAGAAACAAAAGTTTGGGAACAACGTATATTATCAATATACCAGGGAGTAAATTCTTTTGGATAGTAAGGACATGTGTGGCGTGTGTGTGTGTGTGTGTGTGTGTGTGTGTATGTGTGTGTGTGTGTGCATATGTGTGTCTATTTTGTTTAAAAAGTAATCACCCCTGTAGGCGCCATCATAAGATTTGGAAATATAATAATTGTATTTTACATTGATATTCTAACTTACCGCCCGCTTTTACACGGCAGATTTATTTCACCAACTATTTCAGAAAAACAAAGGAAAATAGAACGCACCAGACGCACTGGTTTAGTGCGGTTACCGAGGATTTAATTTCGTGAAATCGTTGTCATCATATTTCGTCCATCCTCAGCCTTGAAAAACAGGGGAAAACTGATTTTTTGGGGGGTTGGGGCTAAAAAAATGGGATATATGTGTTGTCAACGTCGACGAGCCTATGTGCCAAGTTTCCGCTCGATAGGTTGACGGAAAGTGGCTCAATTAGCCGTCCGAATATTTTTACCTGAACACACATAAGCCAGGTTAATATAAAGGATTTTTAAAAAAATAAGTCGACTTCAAGAGTATATTATTAAATTACTTTGTTATGTAAGTGCAGATGTTTTTTACCATTTTCTGGAGCCAACCTTTGTGTGTGTGTGTGTGTGTGCCTCGGCTGAACTATCTTTACTTCAGATGGCACCCTTTCTAAAACAGTCGTAACATGTTTCTTTAAAATCAATTTGAAAACGTCCACTTTAATATTCCCGAAGTGGTGTAGAGGCTATTATATTTCAATTACTCAAGGCGACTGTGTTGCGTACGAGATCAGCGCTTCTTGAGACGGTAGAAATGTGTTCAAAAAAATTGTTAGCTTTTCATTAAGATTATGTGGTTCTAGGGAGCAGCCATTGCGGTAGGGTGGGGTGGGGTAGATCTAACGGCTGGTGGTCATTTGGATGATCTGTAAGGGAGGGGGGGGGGATAGAGAAGAAGGGGTGGCGGTGCTGTAAGATATATGATGATTGTTTTGTATGTGTTTAGCAGTAGAGGTGTAGGGGCATCGAGAGTGTGTGGTGGGGGGGGGCAAGAAAGTAAGATGATGGGGAGTGAAAGAAAAACAGGATGGATGGATGATGCATGTATTGATGTAACGATGGAGAGGGAGAGAAATGGGATAGGAGGTAGCCGTTGTCCTTTAAGTTCATCGCTAGAAGGGCACGTATCTCTCTATCTTATGCCCTTGCCATCGATCTATCTCTATATATCTTATGCCACTGCCATCGATCTCTCATGCCCTTGCCATCGATCTCTCTATATATCTTATGCCCCTGCCATCGATCTCTCATGCCATTGCCATCGATTTCTCTATATATCTTATGCCCTTGCGACCGATCTCTCTATATATCTTATGCCCTTGCCATCGATCTCTATATATATCTTATGCCCCTGCCATCGATCGCTCTATATATCTTATGCCCTTGCAATCGATCACTCTAAATATCTTATGCCCTTGCCATCGATCACTCTATATATCTTATGCCCTTGCCATCGATCACTCTATATATCTTATGCCCTTGCTATCGATCACTCTAAATATCTTATGCCCTTGCCATCGATCACTCTTTATATATCTTATGCCCTTGCCATCGATCACTCTAAATATCTTATGCCCTTGCCATCGATCACTCTAAATATCTTATGCCCTTGCCATCCACCTTTCAATCTTGTTATCTTTCTTGCCCTCTTATAAAATGTAGTCTCTTTTCTCTATTCCCCCAGGCCCCAATCTGTCCCCTCTCCCTCTGTCCATCTAGGCCGCACACATATTTGGTCAGTGCCTCTGCTGTTCGTCCGTCCCCTGTTTGTTTCTTGGTCCCGTGACTTTACTTGGTCCCTTACTGTTTGTTGGTCCCATGGCTTTACTTTGTCCCATGTATCTTCCTTCGTCCCCTGGTTACAAAGAAACCAACAACACAATCTTACACACAAATATTTCCCCTCTGTTTTGTCCCCCTACTTCACCCTCACTACCCCTCCCCCTATTTCCCCCTCCCTACTTTGCCCCCCCCCCCTATTCCCCCCTATTCCCCCTACCTACTTTGTCCCCCTATTTCCCCCCTTACTTCCCCCCCCTTTTTTACACGTCACCCTTATATTTCCACCGTCCATCTCCAGGTCGGGCAACCCACGGACCAATCAACAATGACCAGTTATCGAGCATTGACAAGGGGACGTCAGCTAATCCAATTCGGCTCCCCTGCTCGTCTCTGTTGCCAGCAACTCGTGAGGCGGAATTGTCTCCCGTTCCCCGCATCCAATCAGCCTAATGGATGGTTTGATTCACTCGCTCAATACTTCATTCTTTTCCGAGCTTTTCTTGCGTCTCTCCGCGAGTGTCTTTTTTTTTTCCTTGACGAGTACATCTTTTCTTAGAAAACCCTCGGAAATGGTGTGGGCTTTTTGCCGATAGATATTTATATTTTTTGCAATCTATGTTGTTCTTTCTTTATTCCTGTAACGAAGAAAGCCAATCTTTCCCCTCATGGTAACTTACTTGTCATAGCGTAGCTTTGTCCATAAGCTAAGGAAATAGTTTTCTATGTATCGAGCCACAGCAGCGGTCCACAGACGGTTGAGGTGGAAACGAAATATCAAGGTTAAAATAACATCTTTTAAAAAACAGGGTTAAAGGAAAATGTCGTGGTGGAATGGGGGGTGATACGGAAGAGCAAACAAGTTATCACCAATAGACAATGAACAAGTTATCACCAATAGACAATGAACAAGTTGTCACCAATAGACAATGAACAAGTCATCACCAATGGACAACAAACAAGTCATCACCAATGGACAATGAACAAGTTATCACCAATAGACAATGAACAAGTTATCACCAATAGACAATGAACAAGTTGTCACCAATAGACAACAAACAAGTCATCACCAATGGACAATGAACAAGTTATCACCAATGGACAAAAACAAGTTTTCACCAATGGACAATGAACAAGTTATCACCAATGGACAATGAACAAGTTATCACCAATAGACAATGAACAAGTTGTCACCAATAGACAACAAACAAGTCATCACCAATGGACAATGAACAAGTTATCACCAATGGACAATGAACAAGTTATCACCAATGGACAATGAACAAGTTATCACCAATGGACAAAAACAAGTTTTCACCAATGGACAATGAACAAGTTATCACCAATGGACAATGAACAAGTTATCACGAATGGACAAAAACAAGTTATCACCAATGGACAATGAACAAGTTATCAACAATGGACAATGAACAAGTTGTCACCAATAGACAACAAACAAGTCATCACCAATGGACAATGAACAAGTTATCACCAATGGACAATGAACAAGTTATCACCAATGGACAATGAACAAGTTATCACGAATGGACAAAAACAAGTTATCACCAATGGACAATGAACAAGTTATCAACAATGGACAATGAACAAGTTGTCACCAATAGACAACAAACAAGTCATCACCAATGGACAATGAACAAGTTATCAACAATGGACAAAAACAAGTTATCAACAATGGACAATGAACAAGTTGTCACCAATAGACAACAAACAAGTCATCACCAATGGACAATGAACAAGTTATCAACAATGGACAATGAACAAGTTATCAACAATGGACAATGAACAAGTTGTCACCAATAGACAACAAACAAGTCATCACCAATGGACAATGAACAAGTTATCACCAATGGACAAAAACAAGTTATCACCAATGGACAATGAACAAGTTATCACCAATGGACAATGAACAAGTTATCACGAATGGACAAAAACAAGTTATCACCAATGGACAATGAACAAGTTACCAACAATACACAATGAACAAATTATCACCAATACACAATGAACAAGTTATCACCAATACACAATGAAAAAGTTGTCACCAATACATAATGAACAAGTTATCACCAATAGACCATGAACAAGTCATCACCAACAGACCATGAACAAGTCATCACCAACAGACCATGAACAAGTCATCACCAATAGACCATGAACAAGTCATCACCAATAGACCATGAACAAGTCATCACCAATAGACCATGAACAAGTCATCACCAATAGACCATGAACAAGTCATCACCAACAGACCATGAACAAGTCATCACCAATAGACCATGAACAAGTCATCACCAACAGACCATGAACAAGTCATCACCAATAGACCATGAACAAGTCATCACCAATAGACCATGAACAAGTCATCACCAATAGACCATGAACAAGTCATCACCAACAGACCATGAACAAGTCATCACCAATAGACCATGAACAAGTCATCACCAACAGACCATGAACAAGTCATCACCAATAGACCATGAACAAGTCATCACCAACAGACCATGAACAAGTCATCACCAATAGACCATGAACAAGTCATCACCAACAGACCATGAACAAGTCATCACCAATAGACCATGAACAAGTCATCACCAATAGACCATATGAACAAGTCATCACCAACAGACCATGAACAAGTCATCACCAATAGACCATGAACAAGTCATCACCAACAGACCATGAACAAGTCATCACCAATAGACCATGAACAAGTCATCACCAATAGACCATAAACAAGTCATCACCAACAGACCATGAACAAGTCATCACCAATAGACCATAAACAAGTCATCACCAATAGACCATAAACAAGT
Organism: Lymnaea stagnalis; assembly: GCA_964033795.1. Taxonomy (NCBI): domain Eukaryota; kingdom Metazoa; phylum Mollusca; class Gastropoda; family Lymnaeidae; genus Lymnaea; species Lymnaea stagnalis. Next base: position 531,934 of record CAXITT010000504.1, on the reverse strand, counting down.
CATCACCAACAGACCATGAACAAGTCATCACCAACAGACCATGAACAAGTCATCACCAACAGACCATGAACAAGTCATCACCAATAGACCATGAACAAGTCATCACCAATAGACCATAAACAAGTCATCACCAACAGACCATGAACAAGTCATCACCAATAGACCATAAACAAGTCATCACCAATAGACCATAAACAAGTCATCACCAACAGACCATGAACAAGTCATCACCAACAGACCATGAACAAGTCATCACCAACAGACCATGAACAAGTCATCACCAATAGACCATGAACAAGTCATCACCAATAGACCATAAACAAGTCATCACCAACAGACCATGAACAAGTCATCACCAATAGACCATGAACAAGTCATCACCAATAGACCATGAACAAGTCATCACCAACAGACCATGAACAAGTCATCACCAATAGACCATAAACAAGTCATCACCAACAGACCATGAACAAGTCATCACCAATAGACCATAAACAAGTCATCACCAACAGACCATGAACAAGTCATCACCAACAGACCATGAACAAGTCATCACCAATAGACCATGAACAAGTCATCACCAATAGACCATGAACAAGTCATCACCAATAGACCATAAACAAGTCATCACCAATAGACCATGAACAAGTCATCACCAATAGACCATGACAATAGACATATGTAAATCGTTCAATTGTTTCATTTAAATCGAACTCTAATCGCTTTGTTTCCCCCTCCAATAAAATTGAATACCATCAAATTGTGTTAATATCAACTCAAATGATCCGCGGGCCGCAGGAGGTTAAGTCTGATTGAGACTTGGCTGCATCAAGTATTACACACAAAAAAAAGTGATTACAAATTCAATAAAGCACAACTGTTACAATGTGCTCAACCTTTATTGAAAACATATAAAAACATTAAGGGTTCTCAAGAACTAGGCTACACTTTCTTACTCCCCACTCCTTGTTGCCAGAGACCGGGCAACGCTTCTTCTTACACAGCTGAGCGTCCTTTGGCTTGAGTGAGGAAACAACTGAGAGCCTTAATATAGCTTGAAGATGCTCATCAGTACGTTTGGCCCAGAACTGTGTCTTGTTAAAGTCCACAGTAGAAAATAGCTTTTCACACAGATATGCACTCCCAAAAAAGACATGTGATTCACTTGAACAACCTGGAAATCTCGGGGAAGGTGGATGAAAATGCTCTCATAAATTGTCCATGCTTGTCTGTTTTTCAATTCACTTCCCTGAACTTAGAATTGATCAATCATCTCAGTTTAAAGCGCAAAAAAAAAAGGGGGGGGGGGGTAGGGTGCATCTTCTACATTAAAGGAAAAAGGGTCAGCAAAAGTGTCTAATTGTGTTTTTAAGTCTAAAAACATGTGATCAAATTCTTCCTGTAGCTTTGCAATAGCATCACTATATATACTACTAAGTTACTACTGAATGGTGTGCCCGAGTCCATGAGTACTTTGCTTGTTGGGAAATGGCAGAAGTTTCTCTGAGAACCATAACACAAGTTTTGTGCAGAATGCCTTGACATTGCCATAGGCAACAATGGCAAGCTACCCCTGGTCTTGTAATTTCTTGTCGATTACATTCAGCGCCTGTGTAATGTCAACAAGAAAAGCCAAATCTATGAGCCATTTGGGACCACTTTGTACAGGAACAACCATCCCATCCTTCTTCATGAAGGCTTTAAATTTTAAATGCTAAAACGTGTTCAAGCAGTAGTCAGGAGCATTCGATACTTATGACTTGTTAATGCGAAGGAAGATGCTATTGCAGGGAGAATGAATTTAGATCTTTTATCGTAGCAAAGGCCTTTTTGACTAACCCTTTTGAAAGTGACCAAGATATCAGGCTCGAAATTTCCCTCACTCGTAAACGCTGGCGGAAATTTAAATAAGAATTCTTTGATGATCCGTCAAATTGCTACGATTTACACAATTATGGCTGAGCATTACCCAAAAATTGACTTTTTAAACTTTTCTCAAAACTGCTTTTTCGCTATGTTTGTCTCATAAAATGCAATAAATTAAAAGCTTTTAGTCCGACTTTGGGACGGGTTCTACCATAGTAAACAACGTCCGAATGTATCCAAACATAATTAAATCACAATGAGACTAGTCGTTGAGATTAGACTGAAACCGTCGCGGACGGTCACGTTACAGATATGAGAATAGGGAAAACGCGCGGGCCGCACCAACACTTAACTTTGCAGTAAAATATCGTCTGCGGGTCGCAAATGGCCCGAGGGCCACGAATTTGAGACCCCTAATTTAAACGAACACATTGGTTTTAAGTCAAGACAGCATTCAATACCACGGGGTTGTTCCTGGGGTGTTCCTAGTGGTGTCTCTGTGGTGTTCCTAGTGGTGTCTCTGAGGTGTTCCTAGCGGTGCCTCTGAGGTGTTCCTAGTGGTATCTCTGAGGTGTCCCTTGTGGTGTCTTTGAAGTGTCCCTAGTGGTGTCTCTTTTGTGTTCCTAGTGGTGTGTCTGAGGTGTTCCTAGTGGTGTCTCTGAGGTGTTCCTAGTGGTGTCTCTGAGGTGTTCCTAGTGGTGTCTCTGAGTTGTCCCTAGTGGTGTCTATGAGGTGTCCCTAGTGGTGTCTCTGAGGTGTTCCTAGTGGTGTCTCTAAGGTGTCCCTGGTGGTGTCTCTGAGGTGTTCCTAGCGATGTCTCTGTGGTGTTCCTTGTAGTGTTTTTATTTTAAGACGAAGATAAGAGATCTCGTAAAATCAACGTGTTGACAACTTGTGGATATTTTGTACCAATGGCTGTAACGATGATACACATGTCTGAATATGTGGTACAAATGTCTGGATATGTGGTATAAATGTTTTGATATAGGGTAAAAATGTATGGATATAGGGTACAGATGTCTTGATATAGGGTAAAATGTCTGGATATGTGGTACAAATGTCTGGATATAGGGTAAAATGTCTGGATAAGTGGTACAAATGTCTGGATATGTGGTACAAATGTTTTGATATAGGGTAGAAATGTCTGGATATAGGGTATAGATGTCTTGATATAGGGTAAAATGTCTGGATAAGTGGTACAAATGTCTGGATATGTGGTACAAATGTTTTGATATAGGGTACATATGTGTGGATATAGGGTACAGATGTCAGGATATAGGGTAAAATGTCTGGATATGTGGTAGAAATGTCTGGATATGTGGTACAAATGTTTTGATATAGGGTACAAATGTCTGGATAAAGGGTACAGATGTCTGGATATAGGGTAAAATGTCTAGATATGTGGGTACAAATGTCTGGATATGTGGTACCAAATGTTTTGATATAGGCTACACATGTCTGGATATAGGGTACAGATGTCTGGAAATAAGGTAAAAATGTCTAGACATGTGGCAAAAATTTCAGGGAAGTTAATACAAATGCATACGAACCCTACATTCCGTCATCCTACATTTCCTCACCTCCCATTTCTCACTTTACATTCCCCAATCATCCATTCCCTCTATCCATTCCCCAATCATCCATTTCCCGCTACCCAATCATCCATTCCCCAATCATCCATTCCCTCTATCCATTCCCCAATCATCTATTTCCCGCTACCCAATCATCCATTCTTCACTTCCCATTCCCCAGTAACCATTCCCCAATCATCCATTCCCCAATAACCATTCCCCACTACCCAATCATCCATTCCCCACTTCCCATTCCCCAGTACCCATTCCCCAATCATTCATTGCCCCACACTCCCACCCTTCATTTATCCACAATTCATTCCCCCACCATCCATTTCAACCCTCCATCCTTCAACCCTCTGTTGTGGTACGAATCTATTGTGGTATGAATCTATTGTGGTACGAATCTATTTTGGTACGAATCTATTGTGGTACGAATCTATGTGGCACTACTCTATGTGGTACTCCTCTATGTGGCATTACCCTATGTGGTACTACTCTATGTGGTACTACTCGATGTGGTACTACTCTATGTGGTACTCCTCTATATCGTATTTCTCTATGTGCTACTACTCTATGTGGTACGACTCTATGTGGCACTACTCTATGTGGTACTACTCTATGTGGTACGAATCTATGTGGCACTACGCTATGTGGTACGACTCTATGTGGCACCCTGCCCTGGTGGCACCCTGCCCTGGTGGCACCCTGCCCTGGTGGCACCCTGCCCTGGTACACTCTTCCCCTTAACTGAGTTCTGTTATGAAACCGACTGGAAAGAACTCAGTCAAATTTGAATTTTTTTTCATTTGGTTTCATCCCTCTCCCCCCCCCCTTTTTTTTCTCTTCTAGTGACGCCACTGCCGGTGACGTGATGCGTACAAAAACCCCGTTTCTTTGTTGCTGTCGATAATGGCGTGCCAAGTGGAGATTCATCTTCAACACCACCCCCATTCACCGCAACCCCTTCAATGGTTATTCAACGTTAAGTGTATTTCTTTTAGCTGGTGTTTTTACAATGACATGTGTTAGTGTTCATATTCTTGTCATTGTGATAGTAATTAGAAATAAACCAACCCATGGCGACGGGCGAGACGCGAGCTTCCAGTCTCCGAAACGTGCCTGACAAAATATGCATTCCTCCAAGTGAGGCACTTTTTTTAAAAAGATTTCAATTGATTCCAATTCCGTAAAAAAAATAATCAAAACTTACGATCCTTGTTTTTAATCATCTCATTTAGAAAAATAGAATTTGATTTATCCTGGCTACTGAGACCAAATATGGAAGCTGGCGCAGCTCTCTGGAATTTTTATTTTGTGCGCCTATTGAACACAGCGTTACATAAGTACGTGCATAGCTAGATGATTTATTATTTGTGATTAAAATTAATTTAGTTTACATTATATTTATTTTTATTATTGTTATCATTACCGTTACTCTTCTATTTGTTACCGTTGTTGTCAACGACACTATCATCATCATTGCTCAAAGTCATTGACATCATGGGCATCAGCTGTATCATGATGACAACAGGACTCACGTGCTAATAATGAAACATCTTAAACGAACTGGGAACCAGTGAAATAAATGGAACTGCTAACTCCGGAACGACATGATGGTGGTGGGTTCCGTATCTGTTCAAGGACATATCAGACACACTCTCACATACACCGAACACACCCTCACATACATCACACACACCCTCACATACATCCCACACACTCTCACATACATTCCACACACTCTCACATACATCCCACACACTCTCACATACATCCCACACACTCTCACATACATCGCACACACTCTCACATACATCACACACACTCTCACATACATCACACACACTCTCACATACATCGCACACACTCTCACACACACCTCACACACTCTCACATACACCCCACACACTCTCACATACATCCCACACACTCTCACATACATTCCACACACTCTCACATACATCCCACACACTCTCACATACATCCCACACACTCTCACATACATCGCACACACTCTCACAAACATCCCACACACTCTCACATACATACCCCACACTCTCACATACATCACACACACTCTCACATACATACCTCACACTCTCACATACATCACACACACTCTCACATACATACCTCACACTCTCACATACATCACACACACCCTCACATATATCACACACACATATACACACATCGCACATGGTCTCAAACAAATCGCACACACTCTCACACTCTCCAACACATAGCACACTCTTACAAAGATCGAAAATACTCTCACACACATCGCACACTCTCACATACTCTCACACACTCTCACACGCATCTCACACACTCTCACACACATCTCACACTCACACACATCGCACACACTCTCACACACATCTCACAAACACACACATCTCACACACTCTTAGACACTCTCACACACATCCCACAAACTCACACACACATCGCACACACTAACACACACACACATCGCACACAGTCTCACACACATCGCACACACTCACACACACATCGCACACACACACACATCACACATACTCTGACACACTCTCACACACATCGCACACACATCTCACACTCACATACATCTCACACTCGCACACATCGCACACACTCTCACACACTCTCACACACATCTCACACACTCTCACACACATCGCACACACATTGCACACACATCTCAGACATTCTCACACACATCTCACATACATCTCACACCTATCTCACACACTCTCACACACTCTCACACACTCTCACACACATCTCACACACATCTCACACACTCTCACACACTCTCACACACTCTCACACACTCTCACACACTCTCACACACTCTCACACAAATCTCACACTCTAACACACTTTCACACACATCGCACACACTCTCACACACACCTCACACACTCTCACAAAAATCTCACACACTCTCACACTCTCTCACACACATCGCACACACATCGCACCACTCTCACACACAAAGTATTTTCCCTAACAAAAATAGCACATATTAAAAAAAACACGTTGCCTATTCTCCAACATATAATTGCAAATTGCATTCTGTAAATATCACAAAATTACCTCACCCCGAGGGTATTCAATTTGCATCGCCACAAGTGTATAAAACGTACCTCACCCACAAGGGTAATGCAATTTACCTCACCCACAAAGGTATTTAATTTACCTTACCCACAATTGGTATAAACTTTACCTTACACACAAAGGGTATAAAATATACATCTCCCACAGGGGGGGGGGGGAGGAGTGGGGGGGGGGGGGGGGGGGGGGGGGGGGGCAGGAAGGCGAGGTGGTTAGGGGGGAGCCGGGGCGTGACAGACATCATGTCAGCTCTATTGTTGGGACGTAAGTGTGCGTGCATTTCTGCGCCGGTCCTGTCATCTCCCCACACCCTCCCAGTGTCCCCCCAGACCCCACTCCCCAGTCTCTGTGTGGCAGTATTTCTCCAAGATGTGCCTCCGAGTCCGTCAGTCCATCTGTCTGCCACAGAACGCGCGAGACGAGCGTGCGAATACGCCGATGGAGTTCCCCGTGGGACCATTTGAGTTTGCGAGTATTGATAGCAGGAGTTGTGCGCCCAGGGGAAATCAGCTCAAGTGGAAGAAAAAGGGGGGGGGGGGGAGTAACTCCTGGACGGTTAAAAAAAA
>CAXITT010000504.1:503457-524444 GCA_964033795.1 Lymnaea stagnalis | reverse complement strand
GGGCGGTGGATTCCGGAATCTTGGAGTCAATACGTTCTACTCGGAGTCGAAGAAATCCAAGTTCAGCAGAGACGTCTGAATCCTGATTTTTAAGTTGTGTGTCGTCATTTTCTGAATTTTTTTTTTAATTAAAAAAAAAAAACTGGCGATGGTTATCTACTCCTTCATGACGTCATTTCGCGGCGGTCGGATGCTTACACGGAATGAAGATAGTGATGAGATGGGGGTATTGTGTTGATAGTCACTCTCAGGGGTGGTCGGGGGGTGACAACCCACATGGGTTGGACGAGAAGAACAGGCGAGTGAAGGGTGTTGGTCGGTGTATCTGGTTAATTGCTACCTCTGGGTACAATCAGGTGATTGAGTACGCTTGGTACGCTGGGCCAGAAGTACAGCAGACTACAGTTGGACGATGTGCGAATATGGAAATAACTGAAAGGTGGTACAGCTGGAAGATTTCTGTTGTCCGGTACAACTGCGTGATCCTTCAGCTGGGTAAACATTTGTTTTGGGTACAGCTCGGCACAACTGGATCATGTGTAGATTCAACTGCGCAAAAACCGAGTAATATGTACAGCCAAGTAAAACTTTGCAACAGTAAAGAATACATCTACAACAGAATTTTAGTTACCGCAGAACACTTCTGAGTTCACATAAATTACAGGTATACTGCCAGATACAATGGATTAATAGATAAAGCTTGGTATATCTGGATTGAACTCGCATGGATACAACTCAGTGATGGGTACTACTGGCATGGGTACAACTCACTGAAAGGTACTACTCGCATGGGTACAACTCAGTGAAAGGTACTATACAACAAAGTGATGAGCAGATTGTTGGAGAGCTAGCAGAAATATGACAGATATGTATTGGTAGATCAGACAGTCGTGTATTGGTAGATCAGACAGTCGTGTATTGGTAGATCAGACAGTCGTGTATTGGTAGATCAGACAGTCGTGTATTGGTAGACAAGACAGTCGTGTATTGGTAGACCAGACAGTCGTGTATTGGTAGATCAGACAGTCGTGTATCGGTAGACCAGACAGTCGTGTATCGGTAGACCAGACAGTCGTGTATTGGTAGATCGGACAGTCGTGTATTGGTAGATCGGACAGTCGTGTATTGGTAGATCAGACAGTCGTGTATTGGTAGATCGGACAGTCGTGTATTGGTAGACAAGACAGTCGTGTATTTCAGTCGTGTATTGGTAGATCGGACAGTCGTGTATTGGTAGATCGGACAGTCGTGTATTGGTAGATCAGACAGTCGTGTATTGGTAGATCGGACAGTCGTGTATTGGTAGACAAGACAGTCGTGTATTAGTAGATCATACAGTCGTGTATTGGTAGACCAGACAGTTGTGTATTGGTAGACCAGACAGTCGTGTATTGGTAGACCAGACAGTCGTGTATTGGTAGACCAGACAGTCGTGTATTGGTAGATCAGACAGTCGTGGATTGGTAGACCAGACAGTCATGTATTGGTAGACCAGACAGTCGTGTATTGGTAGACCAGACAGTCGTGTATTGGTAGACCAGACAGTCGTGTATTGGTAGACCAGACAGTCGTGTATTGGTAGACCAGACAGTCGTGTATTGGTAGACCAGACAGTCGTGTATTAGAAGATCAGACAGTCGTCTATTGGTAGACCAGACAGTTGTGTATTGATAGATCAGATATCCCGACTTACCTCGATCCCCACCTAAACCCATCCCACCTAACACCATCCCCACCAACACCATCCTCACCTAACACCATCCCCACTTAACACCAGCTCCCAATTTATTCGACCCCTTCCCTGTATGTAACAGCCAAAGCACACCACTAACCAACTAACTGTAATGATGGCAGCCATGTTAGGTGACCAGCTCTGTTCACTCAATGCATTTATTATAAAGGCGAAACAGAATTCACTAGGAAAACAAGGCGCACATAACAGTAACAGTGGCGTAGCGAACGGAGGGGCAAATAGGGCTTTACGCTTGGAAAGGCGATTAATGGAGGTTCTAAGGGAGTAAAAACGATCTCTTCATCTCACTACAATCTCTTTTTTGCATACATCATTCCACTACAATCTCTAGTTATACATACAACATTCCGCTACAATCTCTAGTTATCCATACAATATTCTAATACAATCTCTAGTTATACATACAACATTCCGCTACATTCTCTAGTGATGCATACAATATTCTACTACAATCTCTAGTTATACATACAACATTCCGCTACATTCTCTAGTGATGCATATAATATTCTACTACAATCTCTAGTTATACATACAACATTCCGCTACATTCTCTAGTGATGCATACACTATTCTAATACAATCTCTAGTTATACATACAACATTCCGCTACATTCTCTAGTAATGCATACAATATTCCACAACAATATATAATTATTCATTCAACATTACACTACAATCTCTAGTTATATATACAACATTCCACTACAATCTCTATAGATATATATACAACATTCCACTACAATCTATATAGTTATACATACAACATTCCACTACAATCTCTATAGTTATACATACAACATTCCACTACAATCTCTATAGTTATACATACAACATTCCACTACAATCTCTATAGTTATACATACAACATTCCACTACAATCTCTATAGTTATACATACAACATTCCACTACAATGTCTATAGTTAAACATACAACATTCCACTACAATCTCTAATAATGCATACAACATTCCACTACAATCTCTATAATTATACATACAACATTTCACTACAACCTCTATAGTTAAACATACAACATTCCACTACAATCTCTATAGTTAAACATACAACATTCCACTACAATCTCTATAGTTAAACATACAACATTCCACTACAATCTCTATAGTTAAACATACAACATTCCACTACAATCTCTATCGTTAAACATACAACATTCCACTACAATCTCTATCGTTAAACATACAACATTCCACTACAATCTGTAGTTATACATACAACATTCCACTACAATCTCTAGTGATGCATACAACATTCCACTACAATCTCTATCGTTAAACATACACCATTCCACTACAATCTCTAGTAATGCATACAACATTTCACTACAATCTCTAGAGTTATACATACCACATTCCACTACAATCTCTAGTTTTACATACAACATTCCCCTACAATCTGTAGTTATGCATGCAACATTCGACTACAATCTCTAGTGATGCATACAACATTCCACTACAATCTGTAGTTATACATACTACATTCCACTACAATCTCTAGTGATGCATACAACATTCCACTACAATCTCTAGTTATACATACAACATTCCGCTACATTCTCTAGTGATGCATACAATATTCCACAACAATATATAATTATTCATTCAACATTACACTACAATCTCTAGTTATATATACAACATCCCACTACAATCTCTATAGATATATATACAACATTCCACTACAATCTATATAGTTATACATACAACATTCCACTACAATCTCTATAGTTATACATACAACATTCCACTACAATCTCTATAGTTATACATACAACATTCCACTACAATCTCTATAGTTATACATACAACTTTCCACTACAATCTCTATAGTTGTACATACAACATTCTTCTTCAATCTCTATAGTTATACATACAACATTTCACTACAATCTCTATAGTTAAACATACAACATTGCCCTAAAGCTCTTGTTAAGAACAGACCCAAAAAATGTTTTCATTCCAATATTATTGAACTACACGATCAGTAAGATTTATTTCGTAACGTCTGATGCTAGAGGGCGCCAGATTGTTAGTGTTGCCCAGGGCGTCACGCACACCCCATCAGCAGCAGCGTTTAATGGACTTACAACTTGTGACTTGCTTGATGCGACCTGGCACAGGTCAAGAAGAACGCCAGCATCTTATGCCACCATGCCGTTCGGGTTTTCTGGACTTAACAGCAGATACAAGGCTGTTGTAGTGAATCAAACTATGTGTGTGACCCCAGGTCTATCGCTGGCTGACCCCCAAGCCGCAAATGATAATGTTTTGTTAATTTCTAGACAACGGGATAAATCTGATTCTCTTCACACACACACACACATATATATATATATATATATATATATATATATATATATATATATATATATATAATTTATGAGTGTTTTATAAACTTGAATTAAAACAAAAATCAGGATACTGACACACCAGGAACACAGAGTCTTGAATTAACACAAAAATCCGGGTACTGACACACCCGGAAAACCGAGTGTGAGCACACCCGGAAAACCGAGTGTGAGCACACCCGTCATATACCCGGACCCGGAATAAACGGATTGGAATAAAAAAAAAGAGCTACCCTCTCATGTCCTATTAGTGGTCAAGATGTGACCTGAATTACAATAAATAATAACAGCGAACTGAATGGCGATTGGGGCGAAACCAAATGTAAGCTGAATGACACTTAAGGTCAATGACACTTAGGCTAAATTGTCACATAAGTTCAATGGCACTTAAGCAAAATGAAACTGCAAACTGTGCAAAAAAAATTGTACTTTCTGCGAATTTTGTTAAATTGTTTCTCTTAGCAAGATGCATGCATTGGGCTATGACCATGACACTTTCTATTTACAATGGATATTTCATGCCACATGCCGACTGGCTGATTTTACGGATTGGCTGATTATACTGACTGGCTGATTATACTGACTGGCTGATTATACTGACTGGCTGATTATACTGACTGGCTGATTATACTGACTGGCTGATTATACTGACTGACTGATTATACTGACTTGCTGATTATACTGACTTGCTGATTATACTGACTGGCTGATTATACTGACTGGCTGATGATACTGACTGGCTGATGATACTGACTGGCTGATGATACTGACTGGCTGATTATACTGACTGGCTGATTATACTGACTGGCTGATTATACTGACTGGCTGATTATACTGACTGGCTGATTATACTGACTGGCTGATTATACTGACTGGCTGATTATACTGACTTGCTGATTATACTGACTGGCTGATTATACTGACTGGCTGATGATACTGACTGGCTGATGATACTGACTGGCTGATTATACTGACTGGCTGATTATACTGACTGACTGATTATACTGACTGGCTGATTATACTGACTGACTGATTATACTGACTGGCTGATTATACTGACTGGCTGATTATACTGACTGACTGATTATACTGACTGGCTGATTATACTGACTGGCTGATTATACTGACTGGCTGATGATACTGACTGGCTGATTATACTGACTGGCTGATTATACTGACTGGCTGATGATACTGACTGGCTGATTATACTGACTGGCTGATTATACTGACTTGCTGATTATACTGACTGGCTGATTATACTGACTGGCTGATTTTACGGATTGGCTGATTATACTGACTGGCTGATTTTACGGATTTGCTGATGATACTGACTGGCTTATGATACAGAGTAGCCAATTTTTTTTAAAATATATTTTGGATCTGGATAATTTCTATGTCCAAGAATTCGACAATAGTTATGCAATTTAATATTTAATGAGTGAAACAATGGCTGAAGGGAAGGACGGCTATAATGGCATCGGCATGATGATGATACAAATATTTAAAATAATATTGCCTACGTTGGTATCGGACAATTGAAAACTGCTACCAGCAAGCGAATAGACTTATGAACACAGCGAGGCCCCGCCTAATCTTTGACTAGATTCGCTTGACAAAATATCAGGGGTAGCTTGCAAATTTGAAAAGTTTTAGAGGGGGGGGGGCGTAAAATGTATTTTTTATATATTTTTTGCACATTTTAATTTAAAAAAATATCTCTTATATATTACGCTTCTGGTGTGACTCGTGGACTGCTTCCTAATCAGCGAATTTGGTATTGAGAGTATATTACAAATAATTCTAAATGTTTGAAAGAAAGTAAGGTTAAATAATCAATTCAGTTGCGCGAACAAAATAATTCCCGATAATGTTTTTTATATAACGCAACTGCGTTTGGTGCGTAATATTTTCTTTTGGGAAAATGAATTCGTCTCAAATTAAGTATGGGGGAAAATATATGTAAAAGTGGTCGTGACATCAGAATATTTAATATAGTTCACGCCCATGAAATAAAAAGGGTGCAGTGATGCATCATGGGGGGGGGGGAAGCAAAAATTGGGATTCTTAAATGTGTTTTACTTGAGTTCATGTTTTGTCAAGTAACTCTTTAGTAGATGGGAAGTTCACGCATTTTTGTCGCCAATGTTTGACTGGCTATATCTATTAAAAATAATTTACAGTGATCGGACTAGTTTCTTACTGTCTCTACAGTAGGACTGCATTAAAAAAAACGAAAAAAAAAAACTAATAGGTAGATGCCATGCACATAATGGGGAAACAGTGTTTTGGGGCTACATGATGGGGCAACAAACTGTTGGGGCACATTATTGGGGCAACAAAGTGGCGGAGTCACATAAAGGGGAAAAGTGGTAGTGGAGGCACATGATGGGGCAACAAACTGGTGGAGCACATGCTGGGGCAACAAACTGGTGGAGCACATGATGGGGCAACAAACTGGTGGGGTTATGATGGGGCAACATAAAGGGGCAACATGGTGGTGGGGGAACATGATGGGGCAAAAAACTGGTGGGGCCCAAGATGGGGCAACAAAGTGTTGGGGGCAAATGATGGGGCAACAAACTGGTGGGTTACATGATGGGGAAACAAAGTGGTGGGGGCACATTACGAGGAAACATGGTGGTGGGGCACATGGTGGGGGTACATAATGATGACGCAAATGATGAGGCAACAAACTGATGGGGCACATTATGGGGCAAATAAGTGGTAGGGGCACATGATGGGGCAACACAATGGTGGGGCACATGATAGGGCAACAAATGGTTGGGCACATGATAGGGCAACAAAGTGGTGGGGGCACATAAAGAGGAAACATGGTGGTAGGGGCACATGATGGGCAGCAAACTGGTGGGGCACATGATTGGGAAACATGGTGCTGGGGGCACTTGATGGGGCAGCAAACTGGAGGGGAATATGATGGGGAAACATGGTGGTCCGGGCACATGATGGGGCAACAAAGTAATGGGGGCACATGATGGGAGCAATATGTAAGGGGAACATGATGGGGGCAACAGTTTGGGGGCAACATGGTGGGTGCACACGATCGTGGGCGCATGGTGGGGAGTAGCATGGTGGGGGCAACATTTGGGGTAGTTTATGGGAGCACACGATAGGAACACTTTGAAACCGTTTATGGTGGGGGCATGTGTGAAATAAAGGGAAGCATTAAACAGAAACTAGTCCTTCCTTCCTCCCCCCCCCCACACTCCTCGCCCAGACAGCGACGAGGCCATGACAGGCAGTTCCGGCTCATAACAGCAAGAACACAATACAGGAACTGCTCATTCCTGCCAAAGACAATCAGCGACTAAAACTAGCTTCCAAAAGGAACAGTTGAGGCGACAGCCCTTCACACATTTGCGTCTATTGCCTCCTGCCTTCCAACCCCCAGTTCATAACACCATCTCTGTGCAGCCCCTGCACCCAGTGAAATATCCTATTCAATACCAGGCACTGAAACAATCGCGAATTCCACCCCCCCCCCCCCCCCCCCGCCGTTTTTTATAAATAGGAGCCAGAGTGATACAACATAGATCGTGGGCCCTCAAGATATAGTAGAAGCCTAGTAAAGGCAAAGTTCAGAGGTCAACCGATTATTTTCATGAATTACACTTATTGATCCAATAAAAAACTTTGCTTAGGCAAAATACAGAACTCATGACGCCCTTCATTTGACCAATGGTCGTAGACTGCAAGAATTTATTCGTGATGTCCTTCATTAGACCAATGGTCAAAGACTGCAAGGATTTATTCGTGATGTCCTTCATTAGACCAATGGTCAACGTCTGCAAGGTTTTATTCGCGAGGTTCTTCGTTTGACCAGTGGTCAACGACTGCAAGGATTTCCTGGTCTCCACATTTTCACTTTCAAGAAAATGGTTGGATTAATCAAATGTTAAACCTCGTGAAACATCATTAAACCCCCCACCCCCCCCACTCCCCTTGTTTGTTTGGCGCCACATTGCGGAGTATGACAAACTATCCTCAAGGTATCTATGTATGGCTGTGTCGATGTGTTCTATAGGTGCGCATACACACAAAATGAAGTCCTACACGTAAGGATTAACTGGGACTCTTATAAAGTCAGCTGATTGCACACTTGTCTTGTCAAGTAACTTTGTTATAGGTGGGGAAGTTACCGCGTTACTAGCACTTAGCACCTACTAGCGCCAGCTAGCACCTACTAGCACCCACAAACACCTACTTGCTGCTACCAACAGCTAGTGCCTATACTAGCCCCTACTATTCCCTTGTTTAATGGCATACACCAGCACCTTCTGGGCCCTAATGGCGCCCACTGGCACCTACTGAACAACCTAACGCCACGCGACTATTCAACACGTCTCCCCTCAGCCAAATTCGTCTTCTGGGGTGACAGTCAATGTGAACGTGATCAAAACATTTAACTTTGTGTTCGTATTTCGTCATTGTTATTGTTATTAAATTGGGCGTGGCAAAGACGGGGTTTTTAAAAAAAAAAACAAAGACAACGCGACCCCACCCCTACTCCGCCCACTCCGACATCGCGCGTGCGGTCGCAAGTGACAGTCAACGAATCGGGAGTTGACTCCGGCCTTCTCGTGCTCACTTCCGGCTCCACACCGACCCGGTGGCCAGGAATTAGCCGCACTCGAGGAGTTGAGCTTCCAGAGTCCCCGGTCTCAAGACCCCCGGCCGTCTCGTCTCCGAAGCTAACGTCGCAGCGCGCGCTCCCCCGGCTTTGGAGACCTGGAGGGCGTGGACAGGGCCGACAACAGCAAAATCAATGGATGGCTCCGCGAACTCTCTAACCTGTCCTCCCTGGCACCGCCATTGTTTGCGCGCGCGTAATCGATAATAGGTCATGAATATTAAGCAATCATCGATTGAAAAAGTGTCTCGTGGAGAGCGCGTGGGGGGCCGTGTAACAAGAGACTGGTCGTGCACGGGGTTAAAGGAACGAGAAAGGGACGGGGGAGTCAGCCCTCGTGTGGAGCGCTCGCTTTTGGATGTCGGGGACGAGCGTCAGTGAATGCTGGATGAATTATCGGAGACGCATTGACAGACAGGCTCGTAAAGATCACGAGAGTGAAAGAACGCGCGAGGGGAGAGTGAGAAATATAACCGTTTTATCTCAATGACCGGAGCCCCCTTTCTCGTGGTGTGATTCTTGCTTGAATCCAACGGACGAGCGGACGCCGAGTTCTCATTAGGATAATTAGTGTGCATTCCGAATCAGTGATCAGGGAGTGGATTTAAAAAAAAAAAACAACAACAAAAAAAAACAAAACACAGATATCAACAAACGGGTGCATACAACAAGGATCCTTAAGAAACTTTTCACCTCGCTGTGTTTAGCGACATCAGGATATCACAGCGTGAGCACCTAGTCTGTTTGTCAACTACAATGTCAACATAATCTCGCGGTGTTAGCTGAGTGTAAGGCAAGATGTTTGGGGTGGGGAGGGGGGCGGCGCCGACACGTGTTCGCGGGTGTAAGGCGAGGCGTTTAGGGGGAGGGGGCGCCGTGGTATAAGCTAACATGTTAATAATTACGTACATCTGAGAGCTAATTGAAATACCAGGTCAGGGTGACATGAAGTTTCGGATGCATTTTCATCATTTGGGTTTTATAGAGTTTAACTTGATCCGACTCTGACAGATTGGCTTTATATAGTTAGAATACATGTACAGGAACTTCTGTCAGAGCTTAACTTCATCCGGCTCTTACAGATTGGTTTTATACGGTTAGAATACATGTACAGGAACTTCTGTCAGAGTTCATACGACTCTCACAGATTAGCTTCATATAGTTAGAATACATGTACAGGAACTTCTGTCAGAGTTTAATGAAGACATTTTTAACGATTTACATAGAGTGAGACTTTGTTTAGATTTACAGCGAGTGAGACTTTGTTTAGATTTACAGCGCGTGAGACTTTGTTTAGATTTACAGCGAGTGAGACTTTGTTTAGATTTACAGCGAGTGAAACTTTGTTTAGATTTATAGCGAGTGAGACTTTTTAAAAGTTTGTATAAAGTGACGGTGTGCTCAAATCTTTGTAAAGATTAAATCCGAGTTTAAGATTAGGATTAAGATAAGGATTAAGATATAGAAGAGTGTTACAAGCGAGCGCCCGTGTGTTCTAGTTATTCTTTGACATTGGCAATTCCATATGAGGCACAGACCGACCATTCTTATGCGATATGATTTATCATATATGAGATTACACTGACGAGATATCGTATACATATATGCGATTCAAGCAAACACACATATGTGGCTGTGAAAACCAGTGCTGTAATTTGCCTTGTCATGATCCGATATTCCTGGTAGATTTTCTAGTCTTTCAAAAACTTAGGGTTTTAAGGTGTGTGTGTGGAGGGGGGGGGGGGGTAGGGGGGGTTTTAACCTAAAGGTTTATATACAACCTGTTGAAACGCTGAAATTGTGACAGAGGGCCATAGTGAGGTTGTCACAACGTGGCGCCAGACAAAGCGATATTGGGTTTTAAGGTGTGTGTGTGGAGGGGGGGGGGGTAGAGAGGGTTTTAACCTAAAGGTTTATATACAACCTGTTGAAACGCTGACATTGTGACAGAGGGCCATAGTGACGTTGTCACAACGTGGCGCCAGACAAAGCGATATCGTACAACGTGACGATTTGAAAAACGTATATAGCACAACGTGACAATGTGACAAAGTGATATCGTACAACGTGACTATTTGACAAAGTGATATCGTACAACGTGACTATTTGACGAAGTGATATCGTACAACGTGACAATGTGACAAAGTGATATCGTACAACGTGACTATTTGACAAAGTGATATCGTACAACGTCACTATTTGACGAAGTGATATCGTACAACGTGACTATTTGACAAAGTGATATCGTACAACGTCACTATTTGACAAAGTGATATCGTACAACGTGGCTATTTGACAAAGTGATATCGTACAACGTGGCTATTCGACAAAGTGATATCGTACAACGTGACTATTTGACAAAGTGATATAGTACAACGTGGCTATTTGACAAAGTGATATCGTACAACGTCACTATTTGACAAAGTGATATCGTACAACGTCACTATTTGACAAAGTGATATCGTACAACGTGACTATTTGACAAAGGGATATCGTACAACGTGACTATTTGACAAAGTGATATCGTACTACGTGACTATTTGACAACGTGGACACCGTTAAAGAGTAACAGCGCGACGCAGTGGTGGCATCTGACCAATTTTTGGCATCATTTTAAGTGTGTCACCTTACGAAGTGACATTGTTAGAGAGTAGCAGCGTGACAAGTTACATCGTGACAAGGTGACATGTTACAAAGTTATTATAAAGAAAAATGGACAACGTGTTTTTTAAACTTAAAAATTAAACTGTCACAAATTATCCCTGTGACAATTTGGTAGTTTTAAATACACTTACAAATATTGTGACATCTTCGTTATTCTTTAGTGACGTTCTGTAGTGACATGTCCTGATACTTACACGAAATCGTGTTAACATGGCATTGTGTTTACATGTCATTTAGTTTACATGGCATTTAGCTAACATGACATTTAGTTGACATGAGATTTAGTTTTACATTTAGCTTACATGACATTTAGCGTACATGACAATTAGCTTACATGACATTTAGTTTATATATTGTGTTTACGTGACATTTAGGTTATATGACATTTAGTTTACATAAAATTGTGTTCACATGACATTTAGTTTCCATGATGCGTTGCATCACATTTAATTTTCATGACGTCGTGTTTACATGAAATTTAGCTTTCATGACATTTAGTTTCCATGATACTGTGTTAACATGACATTTAGTTTACATGGTACTGTGTTAACATGACATTTAGTTTACATGATACTGTGTTAACATGACATTTAGTTTACATGGTACTGTGTTAACATGATATTTAGTTTACATGATACTGTGTTAACATGGCATTTAGTTTCCATGATACTGTGTTAACATGGCATTTAGTTTCCATGATACTGGGTTAACATGACATTTAGTTTCCATGATACTGTGTTAACATGACATTTAGTTTACATGATACTGTGCTAACATGACATTTAGTTTACATGATACTGTGCTAACATGACATTTAGTTTCCATGATACTGTGTTAACATGACATTTAGTTTCCATGATACTGTGTTAACATGACATTTAGTTTCCATGATACTGGGTTAACATGACATTTAGTTTCCATGATATTGTGCTAACATGACATTTAGTTTACATGATACTCTGCTAACATGAAATATAGTCAATCCATCGATGATTACTGACATTAATCGTTACAGTAAAGGATGATTAAATGGCGGTAAAATAAAGAGCGACAATCGGGGTTCCTTTCCTCTGCGGAAAGCACGCCAATCTAACGAATGAAAGGGGCACACAGGGGGTGAGAGGGGCGGGGGTGTAGCTTGACAGCATGTGAGAATCATTGGAAAAGAATGTGTTGTGTTGTGATTTAATTAAGGGAAACGTACAGTTGTTCAAGGTAACACAGTTTTTTTTCAGGATATTACATAGTTTTTAGGGTAGCACATAGTTTTTAGGGTAGCACATAGTTTTTAGGGTAGCACATAGTTTTTAGGGTAGCACATAGTTTTTAGGGTAACTACATAGTTTCTAGGGTGATATGTCATTTTTATTTGGTAACACCTAGTTTTTAGGGTAACATAGTTTTTCAGGGTAATATATCATTTTAGGGTATTACATAGCTTTTAGATAAACGCATATTTTTTCCAGGGTAATCCATACTTTGTTTTCCCACATGCGGGTACCTTATAAATGTAGGCTTTAAAAAAAACACCATTCTTACTGCTTCCAGAGAGAAAAAAATCAGAAATATACGTTCTTCAAAATGTAACCAATGTGGAGTAACCTCTAGCCAATGTGGAGTAACCTCTAGCCAATGTGGAGTAGCCTCTAACTCTCCATCATAAACTCTTAGACAGTGTGTAGTTCCAAGTAACGCTGCGAATCTGAGGCTCGCTCCGTTGAAAGCCAAGTCAACATTTCCTACTTCTTGGGTCTTTTCTCGTTCGGTCCGCGTGAGAAGGCGTTTGGCCGAAACGTCCGTGTCAACATTTTGTTTTATATTTCAAGCTGTCAAAGTATCTCGTTTCTCATGTTCCACTCGCCGGGCTTGAATGCAGCGTCCACAATGTCATCCTTTAAACATGTTCTGACGGTATGGGGTGTTTTAATCCCCTTATCTCCTCCACCCCACCAGGTCGATGACTCCTCTACCAGCCCGCGCGGTCAGTCATCGAATTCAACAATCCCTTAAAACAAAGTCTTTCGTAAAAATCCTTTTTATGCATTTTTCATTAGTTTTTATTAATATTCTGACGCCCCGCCCACTTTTACTTTCTGTCTAATTCATAACATTTGTATGAGACTTGCTGTGGATTAGCAAAAGATTTAAGTTCAAGGCACGCGCTGCTCTTCATACCATGCACATCCTGCGTTCTACTATCCAGTGTTCTAACTATCCTGTTCTCTAACTATCCTGTGCTCTAACTAGTCAGCGTTCTAACTATAATTTACTATAATGTGTTCTAACTATCCAGTGTTCTAACTATCATGTGTTCTAACTATCATGTGTTTTCACTATCCAGTGTTCTAACTATCCGTTGCTTTCACTATCCAGTGTTCTTATTATTCAGTGTTCTAACTATCCAGTGTTCTAACTATCCGTTGCTTTCACTATCCAGTGTTTTTATTATTCAGTGTTCTAACTATCCAGTGTTTTCACTATCCTGTGTTTTCACTATCCAGTGTTTTCACTATTCAGTGTTCTAACTATCCAGTGTTCTAACTATCCAGTGTTCTAACATTCCAGTGTTCTAACTATCCAGTGTTCTAACTATCCAGTGTTCTAACTATCCAGTGTTCTAACATTCCAGTGTTCTAACTATCCAGTGTTCTAACTATCCAGTGTTCTAACTATCCAGTGTTCTAACATTCCAGTGTTCTAACATTCCAGTGTTCTAACTATCCAGTGTTCTAACTATCCAGTGTTCTAACTATCCGGTGTTCTTACTATCCAGTGTTCTTACTATCCTGTGTTCTAACTATCCAGTGTTCTAACTATAGGTAAATTTCTTATTGAATCCTTTTCAAATGACAGACATTAATGAATGATTTGGGACTAATATAATTGTTGACTCCGCAACACCCCTTCTCTACTTGGAAAAAAATTGTTCTAAATTTCTTCGAAGTTGTTCTATGTTTCTTTCGCTTAACCATTTTTTCGGTTTTAATTTTATGTCTAGACATTACGGGTGTAATTGATAGTATGATATTACACGGGGAAATTTTGCCACGGATTTATGAGACATGTGTGTGTTGGGGNGCAGTTGATAGAGGGAAGTTCTGGCCCGAGGCAGTTGATAGAGGGAAGTTCTGGCTAATTTCTCACATGAATGTCCGTCAACTCGTCTTTTGAGACAAAAAGTGTTCTTGTATTCACTGGCGTAGGAAAATAAAAAGGTGGGCGGGGGGGGGGGGGGGGGGGGGGGGGAAGGGGGGGGCGGGGGGGGGGGGGTCAGGTCGATTCTGGTGAGAGGGGTTGCTGGTTGTCACCGTGAGTTTCTGCTCTTAGTTACAGGAACTGCGGTGACGCCACTGGAAGGAGTTAGTGCTAGACCGTGAAGTGTGTGAGTGCGCGTGAGAATTCTATTTGAACACGGGCAGTTTGTGGAGATATGCACGGTTTAAGTTACTCGATGAGCGAACGAGAACATGTTCTGGGATCCGATGGTTGTTGGAGGGTTGTATGAGGGCTATAGGAGAGCTACAGGAACTAGATCTAATGTCATGTCATTAGAGGGTTGTATGAGGGCTATAGGAGAGCTACAGGAACTAGATGTAATGTCATGTCGTTAGAGGGTTGTATGAGGGCTATAGGAGAGCCACAGGAACTAGATCTAATGTCATGTCCGTGGACGCGTCTAAGTAATGGTACCACCCCTCGATGCCTCATTTGGAACTGACATAACAACCAGTGCATCATAATCAAAAACAATTTTTTTTTATCAATCAATCGTAATCTATTTTTAGGGATGTACCAGATTATTCTTGGTGATTTAAAGCATACTAGATCCCACAAGGATTCCTGTAAAAAAAATGATGAAAGTGAATTTTTTAGATTTTTTTTAAAGTAAAAACCACACAACCATTTTCGACTGTCGATGTGTCATAGGTCGCGCCATCGTTACACCGAGATGATCAAGGCCAACAGATGCTCCCAAAGCTCAATCATCAGTTTGATACACGGCCATCGTCCAGCGTCCACCTAATTACCCCGGTGCTGGTGTCAGGGTTTGGACCCGTAGAGTCTCTAGATTCCCGCGATTGTCCTAAATGTTTGGACACGCAGTCTCTAGATTCCCGCGATTGTCCTAAATGTTTGGACACGCAGAGTCTCTAGATTCCCGCGATTGTCCTAAATGTCTGCTCCCACTGAAGCGTATGCTGCCCTAAGCAGAGGGAAAGGGGGGGGGGCGCCTAAAAAATACAAACTTGGATATATCAAAACTAAAATTTAAAAAACTACACGCTTAAGAAGGGCATTGGATGAAATGGAGATATATGGAGACCTACTTGATTAGAGAGTTTTAATTGCGATAGATATACGTCTCTAAATCGTCATCTGATACAAACAGAGCTTTAAATAAGTGTGTTGGTTGGTTTTTTTTTGTTTTTTTGTTGTTGCTGTTGTTTTTGTGTTTTTTTTTTTTTGGGGGGGGGGGGGTCGGTTCATTAATTTTTATTTTTTGTGGTTTTTTTTTTTTTTTTTTTTTTTTTTTTTGGCTGTTTTTTTTTTGTTTTTTTTTTTTTGGGGGGGGGGGGTCGGTTCATTAATTTTTATTTTTTGTGGTTTTTTTCTCAATTCGTTTGAGACTGTTTCCTGGGACTTTAATTTATTCATTATAACTCATGCCAAGATTTCACTAGACGCATTATAAGCAATAGTCGCAGAGTTTTAAAACTCTTAATTTTAAGACGTATTAAATATAATTAACTGCCTTCCTTTTAGCTGTCACAAAATATCATTTACATATAATTTTCAACAATTTTAAATACAATTTTCGTGTCGACACCTTACAGACCTGGTGTATCCCATAATTGAACATTGAATCATGTATCGTTAGTCGGAACTCGGATGACCAGCGGTCACTTATCCATTCGTTAAATTCAAATCAAACGTAGAGACCAGCATAAACTCATGGGACTGTGATCTAATTCGTCAAGTGTTCTCAAGCCGTGGACACAACAGTGACCGGAATAAGCTTTCCCAGGAGCGGACACGCTGGGTGGGTGCTCGCTGACCAAGAATAAATAAATATATATTTTTTCACGAAGAATATTTCCCCACCCACCCGTCGTTCTGGATATCCATCGGTCACTGGGTAAATTCGCCGCCCGGACGAACAACATGTGGGCCCAGATGTCCAGTGTGTGCATATCTCCGGGCCCGAGCCCACCGGCCGCGGCACTAGCCGATATGATCACCAGGAGCCAGTTCTTGGAAGGTAATGTATACGTCACTTGTCAAACTTATTTGTTGATGTGCTGTCAAACAAGGAAATGTATACGTCACTGGTCAAACTTATTTGCATTTGTTGATGGGCTGTCAAATTGATGAATCCACTTCTGTTTACCTTTTTAATAGTAAGTTTTTTACCGATAAATATGTATATATTATTATATACCTGTACCTATATTTATTTTCTGTTACATGTAAATTGTGTTACGTTCACTTGTACACATGTTTTCCCCGTCACAAGTTATATTAACACTGTTTATAGCTCGCCAAACATCGGCGGCAGCAATGCGTGAATTTCCCTTCTCCTAAAGTTACTTGACCAAACATGAACTCAAGTAACGCACATTTTAGAACCACAATTTTTGCCACACCCTCCCCCCAAATGATACGCCACTGCACATTTTTTTATATTTCCCGCCCATGAACTATATTAATATTCTCATGTCCCAAACCACTTTTAAACCGAATATTACTACACCATATTTAAAGTGAGATGATTTCATTTTCCAAAAAGAAAAGAAAATATTACGCACCAAACGAAGTTGCGTTATTTTAAAAAAAAAAACAATAATAAAAATTTTAAATAAAAATAATATTTATCGTAGGTAGTTATCGGGAATTATATTTTGCCTTATCCAGGAATGGAAGCAGCCAGACCACAAGCAAAATATGTATAAGATAGTATATTTATTTAAAAACAAAACTGACACAGATAATTCTTACTCTTGTAAATACATCTGATGTTTCTGACACTTCGGTAATGAGTAATAGTCATTTGTGAATTTATTAATGATTTCCATTATTGACAATTTATAAGGCACCTTCACTCAGGAAACTTGCTGAATATACACACGGTCAAAGGACGCGGGCACATTTAAAAATCTGATTTGAAACAAAAGAAATGATAATAAATATTTCGTCAAATGACGCGAAAGAATGGGGTAGGGATATGGAGGGAAAGGGGGGGGGGTGGGGAGCTGAGTTGGTGACTCGTATTCATGTCATTAAACACCTAGTAAAATCATCTAATTTTTAATATCTAACTTAAAAATGAAATATGTTATCTAATATAATCATCGATTTTATTCAACTAGTTTAACATTTATAAAAAAAAATAATCATCTTCTAATAACAAAAATTTAATAAAATTCATTATTCATTTATGATTGTTATACATCTGTGATGTCCACGAGATGTGGCGCTACTGTCCGGTAGTGTGCCGCGAACAATGACGCTGACATAACTTCATGGCCATTGCTGCAACTACATTCATCTACAATAATCAGTGTGGAGTGAGATAGGAACACTAGTTTAGAAGCTCTGTATAGCGCCATTGTTCCAATGGTTAATCTGTTCAACTATACAAACATTTTGTGTCTTATGAAATTATAAAGTGCATGAACAAAAAAAATTAATTAAACAATCATTAAAAACTAAGTTGTTTGTATACATCCTTTAGAAAATGTAATGTCGAGCAATTTGGGGGGGTAAACCCGGCTGCAATCGCAATTTTTTCCACGTCCTGAAATATATTATTATTCTAATGACCCACACGCTTTTACATCGCAGATTTCTTTCACCAACTATTTCCAACAAAAATGTAACAATATTACGCACCAAACGCATATGCGACATTTATTTTAAAGAACCTCATTTAGCGCAGTCGTCGGGAATTTCATTTCATGAAATCAGTTTGATCATATTTCCTTCACCTTCCTTGAAAAAAAAAAAAAAACCAAGAAAAACTTAAATTGTGCGTTGTGGTTGGGGGGTAGCACTGATAATTCAATGGAATGTGTTGTCATCGGTACGAGTCAACGTGTCAGGTTTCAGCTCGATAGGTTGACGGGAAGTGGGTCAATAAGCCTCCGAAGATAATTGCCAGCCACGAACAAAATCGAAGTTTAATGTTTATATACTTTTTTATGAGTTAATTAAATCTCGGAGTCATGGGATACCATTGTTGTTGTTTTTTTGTTTTTTTTTTGTTTGTTTGTTCATTCTTCGAGTTGAGACTGTGAGTCATCAGAGAAAGATCAGTTTGTCTGCGTGCAATGATGCGACTCCCAGTGCCAGTAAGTCGTGGTCACTCTATGCAGCGTCGTGGTCATTCTATGCAGCGTCGAGGTCACACTATGCAGCGTCGTGGTCACTCTTTGCAGCGTCGTTGTCACTCTATGCAGTGTCGTGATGTGACACATTCGTTTGCTTGCTAAAAAAAAAACAACCCAAGAGTCTAACACATTTTCTTGACGCCGACTACATACTCCGACTGGAAAGACATTTTGAAAGAATGTGTTATCATTAGCAGGTGGGGTCTATGTGCCTAGTTTCAGCTCAGTCGGTTGACGGGGAGTGGGTCGGTTAGCCTTCCGAAGATTTGTCACAAACACGCGCACAAAAGTGAAATCAGTAAAAAGGATTTTTTTTTTTTTGAATTTGGTGTCATATCCACAGTAAGATGCAAACCGTGTCTTTGTGTACATTGCACTACAGTGCACTTTCAGTAAACTGTGTGGTGCACAACTAGGGGTCGAGTGTCAGAGCCATTAGTACACTTCTAACGAAATTGGTTGGGGGGGGGGGGTAGGCAAACTGACACAAGAGCTCTATAGCTATGCAAAAGATAATATGATAAAAATTAGTACAAAAATCAAAAAATGATTCAACTGGGGTCGAGTGTCAGAGCCATTAGTACACTTCTAACGAAATTGGTTGGGGGGGGGGGGGTAGACAGACTGACACATGAGCTCTATAGCTATGCAAAAGATAATATGATAAAGATTAGTACAATAATCAAAAAATGATTAAACTCGTCCAGAGACTGTGTTTGGGGGGGGGGCTAAATCTTTTTCCAATGTATTTCACAACTTTTTTTTTTTTTTTTTTTTTTTTTTTTTTTACTTTCTGACTAATGGTTAAAAGCTAAACATTTCTTTAAACTGGGACGTGAAACTCAAAAAGCCCTGACCTTAATGTCAGCTCTCTCAACCCCCATCCCGTTCCCCCTTCCCTCCCCCCACACACACCCACACGACCCACACAACAATGCTGTCTGGCTTAACTCCTACATTCACAGAACCAAACTCGGGGTAAAACAAAGCCAAGGTCCAGAGATGAAACCCTTCCGATTCAAACGACACTTCCGGCTTTCGGTTTCTTAAGGAATCCGTGCGCATGCGTGCAGCTCGACAACCGGCTTCCGGCACAGAACCGTCCCCGCGGTCAGTTAGCCCCCCCCCTCCCGCTTTAGCCGTCCTGTCCTTGGGCTAATAACTCCAGCTCCTAAAAACACGTCACAAGCTCCTCTTTTGTTAATCCGGCTTCATTCCGATAGAGATGTGACAGAGATGTGACAGAGATGTGACAGAGATGTGATAGAGATGTGACAGCGATGTGACAGAGATGTGACAGAGATGTGACAGAGATGTGACAGAGATGTGACAGATATGTGACAGAGATGTGACAGAGATGTGACAGAGATGTGACAGAGATGTGACAGAGATGTGACAGAGATGTGACAGATATGTGACAGAGATGTGACAGAGATGTGACAGAGATATGACAAAGATGTGACAGAGATGTGACAATGATTTGACAGCGATGTGACAGAGATATGACAGAAATATGACAGAGATATGACAAAGATGTGACAGAGATGTGATAGAGATGTGACAGGGATGTGATAGAGATGTGACAGAGATGTGACAGAGATGTAACAGAGATGTGACAGCGATGTGACAGAGATGTGACAGAGATGTGATAGAGATGTGACAGAGATGTGACAGAGATATGACAAAGATGTGACAGAGATGTGATAGAGATGTGACAGGGATGTGATAGAGATGTGACAGAGACATGACAGAGACATGACAAAGATGTGACAGCCATTTGACAAAGTTGTGACCTGCATGTGACATAGACGTGACAGACATTTGACAGAGATGTGACAGAGATGCGACAGACATTTGACAAAGTTGTGACGTGCATGTGACAGAGAAAAGTGACATAGCCTAGACCGAATCATTATAACTGTGTACATTATTAGTATTCCCGAGACCTGTTTTCAACTTAACCCTGTATCGGCATAAACATCGGCACACTTCAAATGGAATAATACAAATTAAAATAATGAACACTGACATTATGCTCCATTAATTCAATCGGTGAGTCGGTAAAACATATCAGACGCTCCCCCCCCCCCCACACACACACACACACACTTCCAGCAGTGACACGGGGATAGTGTCGCTCGTTGATAGAGAGGAAGATGAGCGTGGAGG
>CAXITT010000504.1:488253-501189 GCA_964033795.1 Lymnaea stagnalis | reverse complement strand
ACTGGCAGCGGTGATGACCAACCTACTGGCAGCGGTGATGCCCAACCTACTGGCATCGGTGATGACCAACCTACTGGCAGCGGTGATGACCAACCTACTGGCAGCGGTGATGACCAACCTACTGGCAGCGGTGATGACCAACCTACTGGCAGCGGTGATGACCAACCCACTGGCAGCGGTGATGACCAACCTACTGGCAGCGGTGATGACCAACCTACTGGCAGCGGTGATGACCAACCTACTGGCAGCGGTGATGACCAACCTACCAACCTACTGGCAGCGGTGATGACCAACCTACTGGCAGCGGAGATGACCAACCTACTGCCAGCGGTGATGACCAATAATACATACTGACCGCTGATATGTATAATCCGGACCGCAAGAGCTTCCGGTCATAGGATTAATGTTATCGTGAATGTACCAAATGTGTATCTACCAAAGTATTTGAAAGTGAATCATCACAATGGGAAACTCAAACTAATCATACGAATCACAGTCCACAGCAAAAAATTTTTTAATACAAATGTTCATTTGCTTATTTTCGAACTGAATTCGGAGTGAATTTTGAAACTGAATTCGGAGTGAATTTTGAAACTGAACTCTAGTGAATTTTGAAACTGAACTCTAGTGAATTTTGAAACTGAACTCTAGTGAATTTTGAAACTGAACTCTAGTGAATTTTGAAACTGAACTCTAGTGAATTTTGAAACTGAACTCTAGTGAATTTTGAAACTGAACTCTAGTGAATTTTGAAACTGAACTCTAGTGAATTTTGAAACTGAACTCTAGTGAATTTTGAAACTGAACTCTAGTGAATTTTGAAACTGAACTCTAGTGAATTTTTGAAGCTCCATTTAAGACGTATATTACAGTAGGCCCTTTTAAAAATCCTTTATAATGACTTAGCTTTTGTTCCTGTTGCTTTCTTTACGCCTGGGGGTTGTGGCAAAATCTTTGGATGGGTAACTGACCCACTTCCCGTCAACCTATAGAGGTGAAACTTGGCACTTAAAATCGTTGCCCATGACAACATATTCTTTCAAATTGTCAGCAAGCTCCCCCCTCCCCAACCCCACTTCCCCCCCAAAAAAAAAATTTGTCGCGATAATTGGGCTAAATGAGATTCTTTAAATATCGACTGGTACTGGTACGTAATATTTTCCTTTGTTTTTCTGAAATAGTTGACGTAATAAATCTGCGGTGTAAAAGCAGGTGGGCTATTAGAATATTCATACAAAATAAAAGTGATCAAATGCATGTAAAGGATTTTCCCGAAAAACTTTGTTTTTATTTTATGGGTTGTTTAACGTCTAAGAAATTAAATTTCTACGGGACCTCTGATAGTTGTTTTCCCACACACCTACTATGTCATGCCTATATCCCGTGTCTGCAGTGTCATGCCTATATCCCATGCCTGCAGCGTCATGCCTATATCTCAAGCCTACAGTGTCATGCCTGTATCCCATGCCTGCAGCGTCATGCCTGTATCCCATGCCTGCAGCGTCATGCCTGTATCCCATGCCTGCAGCGTCATGCCTGTATCCCATGCCCGCAGTGTCATGCCTGTATCCCATGCCTGCAGTGTCATGCCTGTATCCCATGCCTGCAGTGTCATGCCTGTATCCCATGCCTACAGTGTCATGCCTGTATCCCATGCCTGCAGTGTCATGCCTATATCCCATGCCTGCAGTGCCATGCCTATATCCCATGCCTGCAGTGCCATGCCTATATCCCATGCCTGCAGTGTCATGCCTGTATCCCATGCCTGCAGTGGCATGCCTATATCCGATATCCCATTGACCGTGCACTTTTTAAAACAGTTTTCCTTTCACTTGAATTTGATTAGGTTTTTTTTTGTTTAAGTTGTGGTTGTACTTCTTCGTAATTATCATTACCGTTTGGTGTCTTTGTCTTGTTGGATGCATTCAAAGTTTCTGCATGCGTTATCCTAAAGCTGCTGTTCGGCTTCAGTTGAAACTCTTCACAACACAAAAGTTCTGATAGACTTATTCAGTTTCAGTTGAACTCTTCACAACACAACAGTTCTGATTGATTTATTCAGTTTCTGTTGAAACTCTCCACAACACAACAGTTCTGATAGATTTATTCAGTTTCTGTTGAAACTCTTCACAACACAACAGTTCTGATAGATTTATTCAGTTTCAGTTGAACTCTTCACAACACAACAGTTCTGATTGATTTATTCAGTTTCTGTTGAAACTCTCCACAACACAACAGTTCTGATAGATTTATTCAGTTTCTGTTGAAACTCTCCACAACACAACAGTTCTGATAGATTTATTCAGTTTCAGTTGAAACTCTTCACAACAAAACAGTTCTGATAGATTTATTCAGTTTCAGTTGAAACTCAACACAACACAACAGTTCTGATAGATTTATTCAGTTTCTGTTGAAACTCTTCACAACACAACAGTTCTGATAGATGTATTCAGTTTCTGTTCAAACTCTTCACAACACAACAGTTCTGATAGATGTATTCAGTTTCTGTTCAAACTCTTCACAACACAACAGTTCTGATAGATTTATTCACTTTCTGTTGAAACTCTTCACAACACAACAGTTCTGATAGATTTATTCAGCACCGTGGCTTGGGACCAGAAGGGCGATGTGTGGGTGTGGTTCACCCCGGGTGGAATGTTTTTTTTATTACATTGAGGGGTTGCATTTTCAGCCAACTGCAGAGTGGTGAGGGGGGTACGTGTGGAAACAAAAAAAAAAGGGGGGGGGGCAACAAAAAGCACTAACACTAGCTAAGCCACTGATTCAGCATCATAAAGAGATGAAATAACCTATAAGTATGTCTTGAAAAATCTAAAACTTGAAACGTTTGGTCGCTCTGACTTATTACGTCCAGACACCTCTGTTAGTTCACGTCTAGACACCTCTGTTAGTTCACGTCTAGACACCTCTGTTAGTTCACGTCTAGACACCTCTGTTAGTTCACGTCTAGACACCTCTGTTAGTTCACGTCTAGAAAACTTTGTCCGTCCACGTCCAGACACCTTTGCCCGTCCACGTCCAGACACCTTTGTCCATCCACTCCACGCCCCCCTCCGCCCTTAGGACTCTTTTTGACCACCCTAACAAAAATTTAAACACAAACCTCTGGATTTCGTTAAAAAAAAAATTATATAAAATAATTTCTATTGAATATTTTGCACCGGCGATGCTTAATTTATCATATCTTGACATCATGATTAAAATAATGATAAAAATGTTTAAAAATATTTTCTTCTTTCTTTAAACATTATTTTTTTTTTGGTGGGGGGGGGGGGGGGGGGGGGGGGGGGGGGAGTGTGGGTCGGGGGCGGGTGAAGGCGGTAACAGACATGATGGGTCGGTCATCAGATCTGCCTGGGGGCACGGTTTGACTGACGGGCAGTTCTGTGACAAAGACAATGCGGTTTACAACATTAGCGCTAAGAGCTACCGCCCCACACACTTCGCACATCAGAAACTGGGTTGCTAAGAGCCACCGCCCCACACACTTCGCACATCAGAAACTGGGTTGCCAAGAGCCACCGCCCCACACACTTCGCACATCAGAAACTGGGTTGCCAAGAGCCACAGCCCCACACACTTCGCACATCAGAAACTGGGTTGCCAAGAGCCACAGCCCCACACACTTCGCACATCAGAAACTGGGTTGCCAAGAGCCACCGCCCCACACACTTCGCACATCAGAAACTGGGTTGCCAAGAGCCACCGCCCCACACACTTCGCACATCAGAAACTGGGTTGCCAGATCTCATCTACTGCTTGTGGTTGCATTAACATATTTTTTTATATTGACACACAAACGTCTTTGTAATTATCTTAGTTACACCGTTGTTCAATGTTCTTATGGGATGTTACTATGGGGTGTTACTATGGGGTGTTACTATGGGGTGTTAGTATGGGGTGTTAATATGGGGTGTTACTATGGAGTGTTACTATGGGGTACCGTAGCGTAAAAAAGTAGTTACGCGGTTGTTCAACGTTACTATGGGGTAGAGTTAAAAAAGATAAAAAAACAATAGCAAAAAAAAAAAGGAAAGAAAGAACCGAACTTGACTGATTTTTTTCTCTGTTACAATACTGTTGGAGTGACTCAATATACTGTTGGAGTGACTCAATATACTGTTGGAGTGACTCAATATACTGTTGGAGTGACTCAATATACTGTTGGAGTGACTCAATATACTGTTGGAGTGACTCAATATACTGTTGGAGTGACTCAATATACTGTTGGAGTGACTCAATATACTGTTGGAGTGACTCAATATACTGTTGGAGTGACTCAATATACTGTTGGAGTGACTCAATATACTGTTGGAGTGACTCAATAGAGAGAAAAACCGAAAGGCAAAGTAATAGTAACCATGATGGAAGTTGGTAAATGTATGATTAATATTGTTCCCCAAAGTAATTAAGACATGGCACTTATTTAACGGCAGACCTGGAATAATTGGTTCCCCGAGTTATTGGTTCCCCGGCTATAGCATTGTCTTGGTATTAGCTGGTTCCCTTGTTCCCGTTGTAAATGAATAAAAGGTAACCAAATGGAACCCATCGAGACATCGGACCTTCTCTTGTCTACGTCCACAGTCCATTGAGACATCATACCTTCTCTTGTCTACGTCCACAGTCCATTGAGACATCATACCTTCTCTTGTCTACGTCCACAGTCCATTGAGACATCGGACCTTCTCTTGTCTTCCACCACAGTCCATTGAGACATCGGACACTCTCTTGTCAATGTTCACAGTCCATTGACACATCGGACCTTCTCTTTTCTAGTCCATATAGTTCATTGACACATCGGGCCTTCTCTTGTCTTTGTCCACATAGTTCATGGACACATCGGACCTATTGTCAAGGATGCTATTTAATACTTAGTTAACTGAGTATATTCTTTATATTATTTTTTCTTTATTTATTCTTGTCTACACGAACAGTCCATTGACACATCGGACCTTCTCTTGTCTACGTTAACGGATCATTGAGAAGCCTGACCTTCTCCTGTCTACATCAACTGTCCATTCAGACACAAGACCTTCACGTGCATACATCTGCTGTCTGTTGGGGCATTGGAACTTCTCCTGTCTACATCAACTGTCCATTCAGAGACCAGACCTTCTCTTGTATACATCAACCGTCTATTTAGGCATTGGACCTTCTCCTGTCCACACCAGCTCACGACTTTCCCCGAAACAGCCAACACTCTCCCCCTCCCCCTTTCTCCGGCTTTGCCCTCGTGCATAAAAATCAATATTTTTTAATCAGCTAACTTGAGAAGTAGATCGATAGACAGCCGAACAGAGTTTTGGCGGTCGGACAGCATGGACCTGGGTTATGTTAAATGTCTGACCCACAGGGAGGTGGGACAGCATGGACATGGGTTATGTTAAATGTCTGACCCACAGGGAGGTGGGACAGCATGTACCTAGGTTACGTTAAATGTCTGACCCACAGCGAGGTGGGACAGCATGGACATGGGTTACGTTAAATGTCTGACTAACAGGGAATTTTCGATTCTTAGGATATTGACCCACAGGGACCCTGCGATATTTAGGCAATTTGACCCATTTCGGGAAGTTTTTGGAGTGTACCTAAGACAATTATGACAGAATTTTGTTTTGAAGAAAAAATATTTTGGTGAAATATTGATTTGAGGTAATGTTGGTTTGGTGAAATATTTTTTTTTTAAATAAATATTTTAAGGATAAATTGGTTTGTTGATGAATTGGTTTTTTTTTATGAATTGGTTCATTGTTTAATTGGTCTGTTAATGAATTGGTTTGTTGATTAATTGGTTTGTTGTAAAATTGCTTTGTTTGTGAATTGGTTTGTTGATGAATTGGTTTCTTGATATATTTGTTTAATTCTTTGGGCTTTTTAATGTAATAGTTGAAGAACAAATTGGTTTGTCGATGTATTAGTTTAATAAAAATTGTTGTGTCGAAGCAATGCCTTAAAGACAAATTGGTTTGTTGGCGTATTGGTTTAAGTATAAATTGGTTTGTCAATGTGTTGGTTTAAAGACAAATTGGTTTGTCGGCGTATTGGTTTAAGTATATATTGGTTTGTCAATGTAATGGTTTAAAGACAAATTGGTTTGTCGGCGTATTGGTTTAAGTACATATTGGCTTGTCGATGTATTGGGTGAAGACCTTTCTGGTTTGCTAATGTATTGGCAATAGGACATATTGACAAGACCAACAATGATCCTCTAGGAACATCTGGCACCAAAGACCCAACTATTGCCCATAAACCCTCTCCAACCGCCTGGTTCAATGGCCAATCATTTAACACAATGTAAACATCTTCATAGTTTGTTTTATTAATGGCCCCATTTTGTTGTTAGGCCCTATGTATCAAATCCGCTGTAACGTGCACGGCTGTAACATGCACCTCGCGTGCATGACACCCCTTTCACACCCCGCGGTGTGGTGTCATTCATACTAGAACCCCTCTCCCCTTCCCACGAATCAATCCTATATTGAATTATTTTTTTTAACGTTAAAAAAAACCTTGCGCCAATATGTCGGGTTTTGAGAGCACACATAGACCCGTCTGGCCCTCAGGACTCGTCTAATCCCCGACATATGGCTCGTCCAGGATGAGTGGCGGTCACGGTCTAGCGCTCACGAGACGCTCTGCGCCCCGCGTTTGTTTCGTTCATTTTAAGAACTATTTTTACGACCCGACCTTATCTCTTAATGTTGACAATGTTACTGCAGAGCTGTTAATAGTTTCGTAGCTACGTCACTCTATGGGAAAAGAAGGGGAAAAAATTATGTTTCCGCAGCTGTCGTCCCTGACTGTAAA
This sequence comes from Lymnaea stagnalis, assembly GCA_964033795.1. Lineage (NCBI taxonomy): Eukaryota > Metazoa > Mollusca > Gastropoda > Lymnaeidae > Lymnaea > Lymnaea stagnalis. The sequence continues at coordinate 494,358 of CAXITT010000504.1, read as the reverse complement.
CATATGATCTGTAAACATATGATCTGTAAACATATGATCTGTAAACATATGATCTGTAAACATATGATCTGTAAACATATGATCATATTTTGGATTAAAATAAATAAAAACATAATTTTTTTTTAACAAAATTAAAGCTTTTTTTTTTTTTCATTTACAACTGATCAAAAAAGAACATTGTGCATTTGTCACGCTTCACCCCAGCTCTTGCCAATGGTTCAGATCTATTTGAAAGTTTGAGCTGGAGTGCATGGAAAGCATGGAGTGCATGGAAAGCATGGAGTGCATGGAAAGCATGGAGTGCATGGAAAGCATGGAAAGCATGGAGTGCATGGAAAGCATGGAAAGCATGGAGTGCATGAAAGCATGGAGTGCATGGAAAGCATGGAAAGCATGGAGTGCATGAAAGCATGGAGTGCATGGAAAGCATGGAGTGCATGGAAAGCATGGAGTGCATGGAAAGCATGGAGTGCCTAGAGTGCCTGGACTACTCGGAGTGGCTGAAGCTACTTTTTTTTTTCTTCTCCGGGTCTGATCAATTCTTAGAGGGGGAAATCATCGCCTTGCTCCCACTCCATTGCTTCGACTCTGACTTCCACTCCATTGCTTCGACTCTGACTTACTCCAACTCCATTGCTTCGACTCTGACTTACTCCAACTCCATTGCTTCGACTCTGACTTCCACTCCATTGCTTCGACTCAGACTTACTCTAACTCCATTGCTTCGACTCAGACTTACTCCCACTCCATTGCTTCGACTCTGACTTACTCCCACTCCATTGCTTCGACTCTGAACTTACTCCCACTCCGTTGCTTCGACTCTATTATGTTCGGCGAGAGTTGAATGTTTAGGAAGGGGGTGGACAGTGTACCAGAATCTCATTTTTTTTAATTTTAATTTTAAATTTCAACCATATTCCCATAGTTTAAAAATATCTTTATATCAAATGAATCACTTCTATCCCAAAAGCGATGACGTCATTTAGTTAATACTCTCCAATATAAAAAAAAAAATGAATGTTTTAAACCCAAGTCCCACGCATCTATTTTTGCGCATGAAGTTTTTTTTTAAAATATATATATATAAATATATATATTTTTTTTTTTTGGTTGTTCGTGCTGGTTTAAAATGTTTTTCCATTGATTTCTGCTTACATAAATCTCTACACAAATATGGTAAGAATAATTATGTGAAATACAAAACAATATATCTGCCTTAAAAAAAAAATGAATGTTTTAAACCCAAGTCCCACGCATCTATTTTTGCGCATGAAGTTTTTTTTTAAAATATATATATATAAATATATATATTTTTTTTTTTTTTGGTTGTTCGTGCTGGTTTAAAATGTTTTTCCATTGATTTCTGCTTACATAAATCTCTACACAAATATGGTAAGAATAATTATGTGAAATACAAAACAATATATCTGCCTTCCGTCTGCCGTCTGTCTGAGATAAATCACAATACTAATTACATTTCCCGCTAGCGTCAACAAAGTCTTTCAGTTTAATGTTTGGAATAATTTTGTTTTCATGTCTATTCTCTCTCTCTCTCTCTCTCACTCGCTCGCTCTCTCTCTCTCTCTCTCTCTCTTTCTCTTTATTCTCTCTCTGTCTCTTTCTCTTTCTCTCTCTCTCTCTCTCTCTCTCTCTCTCTCTCTCTCTCTCTATATATATATATATTTTTCTCTCTCTCGCTCTCTCGCTTCCTCCCTCCCTCTCTCTCACCTCCTCTCTCTCTCTCTCTCTCTCTCTCTCGCTCTCTCTCTCTCTCTCTCTCTCTTTCTCTTTATTCTCTCTCTCTCTCTCTCTCTTTCTCTCTCTCTCTCTCTCTCTCTCTCTCTCTCTCTCTCTCTCAATATATATATATATATTTCTCTCACTCGCACTTTCGCTTCATCCCTCCATCTCTTTCACATCCGCTCTTTCTCTCACTCTCTTATACCTCTATTTCACCGTCTATTGCACTCAACCTCTCTTTCTTTCTCCGTAGTCTCTCCGCGTCGACCAACATTCTCTGACGAACACTTAACTTATCTCCACGTCACATCTCCCTGTTTACAAAACTTCTACGCTTGCATCTCCCATGAAAATGTTAACTAAACGACTCGTTTTCATATCATACAAAGAACAAAACATCTCAACACGAGGGACAATGACGAGGGCACTGACTCTGTCTGACATTCTCCAAAAAACGTTTTCAATGCTTCTTTCCAACAGGGGTGGGGGAAGTTTCGACTGCAAAGCAAAGAGCGGGGGGGGGGGTTACAGGGGCGTCCCCTCCCGATCATAACCATCAACAAACGTGAATAAACATGGCCGCCGGCTAGCACAACGCTCAGTTGTCATGCGGACAACCGGCACAACAGACCGGCAGATGGGCCGGTGTCGCCGTATTGCACATGACATTCAACATAATACCACATGACCTTTCAGGGTGGAACCAGTGACTTCTCTCTCTCTCTCCCACACACACACACACGCGCACACACATGCACACACACACATATGAATGAGCGCACAATACATTTTGACCACATAAAACGAGTTTGCTTGAAAAAAAAATGAGGATTGGGTCGCGAAGAAAAACCTCAAAGTCTGTGTTCGGTGTCTGTAGTCGGAGTCTGTAGTCGGAGTTTGTTAGCAAGCAAACGAATGTATGACACCACCGCTTACAGTGACCACGACGCTGCTCACAGTGACCACGACTTACTGGCACTAGAAGTCGCAGCCTTGCATGTAGCAATCCTGATCTTTCTCTGTCTCACAATCTCAACTTGAAGAATGAAAAGAGTCAGTGCGATCCATTGACTCCGAGTCTTAGTTATTTTATATATATATATATATTTTATAGAAATTAATCTATAGTTGACTTTAAATTGTGTATTGTAGTCACTCGATGGCTGGGGGTAAAAAGCACTGCTGTCTACGACACCCTGCTGTCTACGACACCCTGCTGTCTACGTCACACTGATGTCTACGTCACACTGCTGTCTACGTCACACTGCTGTCTACGTCACACCGATGTCTACGTCACACTGCTTTATCTTTGATAAAACGTCTTGCAACTGAGAGGATATTACGACCCTTCCGGGTTACCATCGCGCCATCTTTAGGCTGATGTTTTTTGTTGTTTTTTTTTGTTGTTTTTTTGTGTGTGTGTTTCTTCTGAGGAACTCCCAACAACGTGGACATCTGTTCATCCCGGGTTGTGAACATCATGATGTTATTGAATCCGAAACTGCACCATCATAACATGTCATCACAAAATTTGGCAGAATATGAAACGTGGGTGTGGGGAAAGCCCGAAAGAAGGCGAAGCGAAACGAAGAACGAGTCGACAGAAAGCCGACTTCGGCGAACAAATCAAAAGCAGAAAAAGAATGGGGATTGGAGGCGAGAGGGGGGGGGGGGATGAAGAACAATTTTTTTAACAATTAATTTTAGCTGCGTCCAAAATGTAAACTGCGAAATGTTGACAACTTCACCCGAGTAAAGAAGGCGAAGCGAAACGAAGAACGAGTCGACAGAAAGCCGACTTCGGCGAACAAATCAAAAGCAGAAAAAGAATGGGGATTGGAGGCGAGAGGGGGGGGGGTATGAAGAACAATTTTTTTAACAATTAATTTTAGCTGCGTCCAAAATGTAAACTGCGAAATGTTGACAACTTCACCCGAGGACGCTGTGAGGTCAACAGTCCGTCTGTCCCCCCTTCATTAAATCCCCTTGATGAGACACGTGGGGCCCAAACGGACCACAACACAAGCACACCTGAGATCAAGGGGCCTTCATTAAGCCGCTCATCTCACCTGGGATTATCTCCCCCCTTTTCCACTCGACAGGACGGGGTGCCACGTGCCGACAACGCTCACCCCCACCCCCTGGCCCAACCCTCCCCGGTAAAGTTGCAATTTCCGGTGGGCATTTATTGCTGGTTGTGTTGTTCTTATTCCGCCCAGAGGGCAGGTCATATTTGTTGATCGCATCTCAGACGGCGAAGGTGATATCGGCCATCTTGATTTTAAAATCTCCTTGCGGGGTCTGGCAGCAAGTAAAATCCAGCTCCGTGTTTAATACGTCATATCTTTGAAAGGTCAAGCACCTTTTAACATTCTTTGACAACCTTTAATATTCTTTGACAGACAGCCTTTAACATTCTTTGACAAACTTTAACATTCTTTGAAACCCTATCACATTCTTTGAAAACCTTTAATATTCTTTGAAACCCTTTAATATTCTTTGACACCCTTTAACATTCTTTGAAACCCTATCACATTCTTTGACACCCTTTAATATTCTTTGACACCCTTTAACATTCTTTGACAACCTTTAACATTCTTTGACACAACCTTTAACATTCTTTGACACAAACTTCAACATTCTTTGACACAACCTTTAACATTCTTTGACACAACCTTTAACATTTTTTGACACAACCTTTAACATTCTTTGACACAACCTTTAACATTCTTTGACACAACCTTTAACATTCTTTGACACAACCTTCAACATTCTTTGACACAACCTTTAACATTCTTTGACACAACCTTTAACATTTTTTGACACAACCTTTAACATTCTTTGACACAACCTTTAACATTCTTTGACACAACCTTTAACATTCTTTGACACAACCTTCAACATTCTTTGACACACCCTTTAACATTCTTTGACAACCTTTAAAATTATTTGAAATCCTTTTTTCATTCTTTGACACATTCTTTGACACCCGTCATTTTGTGTTTGTGTGTGTGTGTGTGTGTGTGCTCGTGCATGTGTGTGTGTTTTAAATAATTTTGTTTCGTTTGATGGCCGAGTCGGAAGAAATTTTAACAAAACGAACCAAAGATATGAATAACAGCAAATAATTAAGACGGAAATATATTTTATTGAACACTAGATTTAGCCCGCCAAACATTGGCGACAGCAGTGCGTGAACTTCCCGTCTACTAAAAAGTTACTTGACAAAACATGAACTCAAGTAACGCACAATAAAGAATCCAAATTTTTGCTATACCCCTTCTTTTTTTTTTTAAAAGTCTCAAAAATTGATGGACGGGCCCTTTTTCTCGGATTCAACATGTGGAGGTTATGTCACAACTGTACTTAAGGTTATGTACCAACTGTACTTACGGTTATGTACCAACTGTACTTACGGTTATGTACCAACTGTACTTACGGTTATGTACCAACTGTACTTAAGGTTATGTACCAACTGTACTTACGGTTATGTACCAACTGTACTTACGGTTATGTACCAACTGTACTTAAGGTTATGTACCAACTGTACTTACGGTTATGTACCAACTGTACTTACGGTTATGTACCAACTGTACTTAAGGTTATGTCACAACTGTACTTAAGGTCGCTCCGTGGTGTCGGCGTCATGTCACTTGAGACACATACTTAAAAATTAAAACCTAGATACAATACCTAACCAAAAAAAAATATATAAACCGACATAGAAAATTATTCGCCGAGGTTCGTCGACTGCGCACAGAAACAAACAATTATAATGAAATTAATCATTCTTAGACATATGTTTATAATAATCCCAACAAACTATTTAATTTTTTTTTTTTTTAATACATTAAAACCAAAAATCATTGTTTAACTAAATAACCATTTTTTCATATGGAAGCACACGAGCGCACGGAAAATTTCCATTACAGCACAGTGGGTTTGTTCAATACTGCGACAGGTGTAGGCACGTGACCATGGCTCATTACCCTCCTTCAACCCGCCGATGGAAAACAAACACAACATAATATGTACTTATAACAAAGAGGGAAAGAATTGAATCAAAGGAAGAGGGGGGGAAAAAAACGATCAACTCGTTTTGTGGAAAAGTAAATGAAATAAACGAAAAGATGATTAGTATCGAAAAAAAACGAGACTTTCCGAGTCGTGTACGAGAATCGGGGCTTTTAACTTCTCCCAGTAATCCCCCTTCCCACGCCACTCCTACCGGTACAACGGCGTGTGCGTGGAGGGTGCGGGGCCGCCGGGTCGCCTGTGTCCGTTTCTGTAACGTTTGAGTGAAGTCGTCAAGGGGAGCTCGACAGGATCTGCATGGGGGGGGGGGGGGGGGGGGGGGGATAAAAA
>CAXITT010000504.1:473749-485468 GCA_964033795.1 Lymnaea stagnalis | reverse complement strand
CTCCTTACAATTATTCACGTCCCTGCTCCTTACAATTATTCACGTCCCTGCTCCTTACAATTATTCACGTCCCTGCTCCTTACAATTATTCACGTCCCTGCTCCTTACAATTATTCACGTCCCTGCTACTTACAATTATTCACATCCCTGCTCCTTACAATTATTCACGTCCCTGCTCCTTACAATTATTCACGTCCCTGCTACTTACAATTATTCACATCCCTGCTCCTTACAATTATTCACGTCCCTGCTCCTTACAATTATTCACCCCTTGTTCCTTACAATTATTCACGTCCCTGCTCCTTACAATTATTCACGTCCCTGCTCCTTACACTTATTCACATCCCCGCTCCTTACACTTATTCACATCCCTGCTCCTTACACTTATTCACATCCCTGCTCCTTACACTTATTCACATCCCTGCTCCTTACACTTATTCACATCCCTGCTCCTTACACTTATTCACATCCCTGCTCCTTTCATAACGCTAACAAAAAACGCCGGCACTTAAACTATGAAAATAACAGGTATCGCTACATCGGAAACAGCCCAGGTGTGACGTAAGTCAGCCGCGTCGATTAAAAAAAATCACCCCTCATTGTAAAGGATTTGCCTTTTCATTTCCTCCCACCCCCCCCCCCCCCCGCCCTGGTTATTGGTTTGTGTGACGGCCATCTGTCGCGGTCGGTGCCATTAAGCGTTGTAGTCTGCGAACTCTAACGTCGAGGTAGGTGCAATATATATGTCCCGGTCGGTGCCTTCTAGCGTTGAAGTCGGTGCCGAATATCTGTCCCAGTCGGTGCCGTCTAACGTTGAAGTCGGTGCATAATATCAGCTGTCCCAGTCGGAGCCTTCTAACGTTGAAGTCGGTGCAGTATATCTGTCCCAGACAGCTCCGTTTAACGACAAACCCGGTGCCGAATAAAGAACGCAGTCGGCGCGTATAATGACGATGTCGGTGCCGCACATCGGTCGGATTTGAAATAATTTATTTTCCCTGCCTCCACAGTTATGAGATTATTAAATTAAAAATACATACAAATGAAAGAAACGAGTTCTTTTTTGTTGTTGTTTTGTTGATGTCAAGTCTTTAAATAAGATTTGTTAACAATAGGGTTGTTGTTTTGTTCATATCAAGTCTTTAAATAAGATTTGTTAACAATAGGGTTGTTGTTTTGTTCATGTCAAGTCTTTAAATAAGATGTGATAACACTAGGGTTGTTGTTTTGTTCAGGTCAAGTCTTTAAACAAGATGTGTTAACACTAGGGTTGTTGTTTTGTTCATGTCAAGTCTTTAAACAAGATGTGTTAACACTAGGGTTGTTGTTTTGTTCATGTCAAGTCTTTAAACAAGATGTGTTAACACTAGGGTTGTTGTTTTGTTCATGTCAAGTCTTTAAATAAGATGTGTTAACACAAGGGTTGTTGTTTGGTTCATATCAAGTCTTTAAATAAGATGTGTTAACACAAGGGTTGTTGTTTGGTTCATGTCAAGTCTTTAAATAAGATGTGTTAACAGTAGGGTTGTTGTTTGGTTCATATCAAGTCTTTAAATAAGATGTGTTAACAGTAGGGTTGTTGTTTGGTTCATATCAAGTCTTTAAATAAGATGTGTTAACAATAGGGTTGTTGTTTGGTTCATATCAAGTCTTTAAATAAGATGTGTTAACAATAGGGTTGTTGTTTGGTTCATATCAAGTCTTTAAATAAGATGTGTTAACAATAGGGTTGTTGTTTGGTTCATATCAAGTCTTTAAATAAGATGTGTTAACAATAGGGTTGTTGTTTGGTTCATATCAAGTCTTTAAATAAGATGTGTTAACAATAGGGTTGTTGTTTGGTTCATATCAAGTCTTTAAATAAGATGTGTTAACAATAGGGTTGTTGTTTGGTTCATATCAAGTCTTTAAATAAGATGTGTTAACAATAGGGTTGTTGTTTGGTTCATATCAAGTCTTTAAATAAGATGTGTTAACAATAGGGTTGTTGTTTGGTTCATATCAAGTCTTTAAATAAGATGTGTTAACAATAGGGTTGTTGTTTGGTTCATATCAAGTCTTTAAATAAGATGTGTTAACAATAGGGTTGTTGTTTGGTTCATATCAAGTCTTTAAATAAGATGTGTTAACAATAGGGTTGTTGTTTGGTTCATATCAAGTCTTTAAATAAGATGTGTTAACAATAGGGTTGTTGTTTGGTTCATATCAAGTCTTTAAATAAGATGTGTTAACAATAGGGTTGTTGTTTGGTTCATATCAAGTCTTTAAATAAGATGTGTTAACAATAGGGTTGTTGTTTGGTTCATATCAAGTCTTTAAATAAGATGTGTTAACAATAGGGTTGTTGTTTTGTTCATGTCAAGTCTTTAAATAAGATGTGTTAACAATAGGGTTGTTGTTTGGTTCATATCAAGTCTTTAAATAAGATGTGTTAACAATAGGGTTGTTGTTTGGTTCATATCAAGTCTTTAAATAAGATGTGTTAACAATAGGGTTGTTGTTTGGTTCATATCAAGTCTTTAAATAAGATGTGTTAACAGTAGGGTTGTTGTTTGGTTCATATCAAGTCTTTAAATAAGATGTGTTAACACTAGGGTTGTTGTTTGGTTCATATCAAGTCTTTAAATAAGATGTGTTAACAATAGGGTTGTTGTTTGGTTCATATCAAGTCTTTAAATAAGATGTGTTAACAGTAGGGTTGTTGTTTGGTTCATATCAAGTCTTTAAATAAGATGTGTTAACAGTAGGGTTGTTGTTTGGTTCATATCAAGTCTTTAAATAAGATGTGTTAACAGTAGGGTTGTTGTTTGGTTCATATCAAGTCTTTAAATAAGATGTGTTAACAGTAGGGTTGTTGTTTGGTTCATATCAAGTCTTTAAATAAGATGTGTTAACAGTAGGGTTGTTGTTTGGTTCATATCAAGTCTTTAAATAAGATGTGTTAATAATAGGGTTGTTGTTTGGTTCATATCAAGTCTTTAAATAAGATGTGTTAACAGTAGGGTTGTTGTTTGGTTCATATCAAGTCTTTAAATAAGATGTGTTAACAGTAGGGTTGTTGTTTGGTTCATATCAAGTCTTTAAATAAGATGTGTTAACAATAGGGTTGTTGTTTGGTTCATATCAAGTCTTTAAATAAGATGTGTTAACAGTAGGGTTGTTGTTTGGTTCATATCAAGTCTTTAAATAAGATGTGTTAACAGTAGGGTTGTTGTTTGGTTCATATCAAGTCTTTAAATAAGATGTGTTAATAATAGGGTTGTTGTTTTGTTCAGGTCAAGTCTTTAAAATTAACCTAAGGCTCAGTAACAAGTCCTCTACCCAACAACGGGGTGTTGCTGTTCAATTCAGATCAATGACGTAAGAGCTGCTGAATGCATTGTGGTTCTGACAAACGCAGTTTCGTTAATTCCTACATGGTCTCAATGTTTTGTTTCTGGTGTGGCTGATTCCATTTCACAACCGACCCTACCCCCACTCATGTTTTGTTTCTGGTGTGGCTGCTTCCATTTCACAACCGACCCTACCCCCACTCATGTTTTGTTTCTGGTGTGGCTGCTTCCATTTCACAACCGACCCTACCCCACTCATGTTTTGTTTCTGGTGTGGCTGCTTCCATTTCACAACCGACCCTACCCCCACTCATGTTTTGTTTTAATAGTACAGAGTTATAAAAAAAAAAGCTGCCTATGCGTGACGTCATGTGTTACGTCATGCGTGACGGTTGAACTCGGCCGTAAAACGGTGGAATTTTTGCATAGCTGACTATTATAATAATCAATTTTAAAAAAAAAACACTGCCATTATATAGGACTGTCTGTAGGACAATTTTTTTCATGGCCGGCAAGTGAGGTGTAGGATTGTATGTAGGACTACTTCTTTAAAGGCCGGCAGGTAGGATGTAGGACTGTCTGTAGGACTATTTGTTTAAAGGCCGGCAGATAGAGTGTAGGACTACAGTTTAAAGGCCGGCATAACTATAGAAAATGAGAAGTTAAACATTTTTTGGAACACCTGGACCCACCGCGTATATTCTCAAAATACCCGGACGCGGTGTTGAAAAACTGCCGTCGATTAAGCCCTACTAACATTATGTTTCAGTATAGACAGGTCAAGCCATGGTCGGCTACATTTTGATAGTTAAGATCGAATGCACTGCGTAACTGTAAGGCGTATCGGCTGATCAGAGAAAGTTTGTCTCAGAGAGTATTATGTCACATCACACATACGCCGTGTATGATCACTGCTAGAATTTTAATTTGCTTTAATGACCCTCCATAAAGCGGCATGCTGACATACTTTTATATGTTCGATGTATGAATGCCTTTCTGCTATCATCTCTGTTATCATCTCTGTTATCGCCGCGCTAACGTCACGGTATATGATGTATCGGTGGAGAGGGAAGGAGGGGTCCCAGTCTGTTACCTCCAGGGTACAGCACGTGCCCCCGAGTTGGCGTGTGACATGTTGTCTGGTGGAACAGAAGGGTTTAGATTGTCACGCACTGCTGGAGGGTGACGGATGAGCAGCTAGGGCTTTGTCCGGGGGGGGGGGTAGCTTCGTTGTAGGGAGTTGGCGTCGTGAGGAGGGGGGTGGTGGAGCATGCTGAGTGGGTATTGGGCGCGAGGTGCACGAGAGGAGCGGTGTAGGACCATGGTGAGATATGATGTGTGGGACTGTGGTGAGATATGATGTGTGGGACTGTGGTGAGATATGATGTGTGGGACTGTGGTGAGATATGATGTGTGGGACTGTGGTGAGATATGATGTGTGGGACTGTGGTGAGATATGATGTGTGGGACTGTGGTGAGATATGATGTGTGGGACTGTGGTGAGATATGATGTGTGGGACTGTGGTGAGATATGATGTGTGGGACTGTGGTGAGATATGATGTGTGGGACTGTGGTGAGATATGATGTGTGGGACTGTGGTGAGATATGATGTGTGGGACTGTGGTGAGATATGATGTGTGGGACTGTGGTGAGATATGATGTGTGGGACTGTGGTGAGATATGATGTGTGGGACAGTGGTGAAATATGATGTGTGGGACTGTGGTGAAATATGAAGTGTGGGACTGTGGTGAAATATGAAGTGTGGGGACCATGGTGAGATATTCTAGCGTAAGACCACGGTGAGATATGCTTGTGTGTAGGACCAGGGTACTGATGCATCTAAAGCTGCCAAATTTTGTTATGGATTCGGGCCACTGCATGTTGGCACTTTGAGATTCTACGTTCAAACACATCAGCCTGACATCCAAGGATGCTGCTAACTATAAGCAGGCGCTTTCTCTTGATCACAGTCACAAGTCTCGATGAAAGCAAGGTGGGGATAAGATCTACAGTGCAATTGGTGATCTGGATTGTGTGGGGGGGGGGGGAAGTGGACGTTCTTGCAATGGGCACAGCATTAAGAAAATAGTGTCTTTTTTTTTTTTCCCCCAGGAAACAGATGGTACATTCTTATCAAAGCGAATGGTTAATAACAAAAACGAATTTTTTTAAAACTCACTTTTAAGGGTTTAAAACGTCAAAACACGTTAAATTTAATGGACAGCACGTAAGTCCTGGCAACGGGTCACCCTATAAATATTAAAAGTAGTAATAATTATAATGAATAATAACACTACTTATAAGAAATACCGGTAACAGTTAAAATAAGCAATAATTCTCCAGGTATGGCTGGAGAATTCAATAGGCGCTCAAAATTTAAATTTCCGAAATTTGGCGCTGATTGGGATTCGTATAAAGTGCGTTACTTGAACGCATGGTTTGTCAAGTAACTTTAGCAGATGGCAAGTTTAGGCGCATTGCCATTTCTAGTGATAATAATAATGAAAGTTATTAATTAATAATAACAAACAAGAAAGGGATGGCATTGCAAACAAAAAATATACAAGTTAAGCCCCCCCCTCCCCCACACACACACTCATACATACAGACACACACACACAATAAGTAAAGTTAATAATGTAGCATTTGAAGATGTTGAATAGGCCAGTCGTAAAGTATAAGGCAGAAGCGTTGACTTCATTCCAGAGCAGGGTTACCCGCCTATGATACCAGGACAAACGCTCGTGACGAATTTCATGGTTTTGATTATTTGCCGTTAAAAATAGATTTTGTACGTCCATAATTTCAGTATTATATACATATATACTTTTTTTTTAATCCACAAATACAAGCCACAGATGGCGTGATGGCGTATCCGTAAGGAGAGCCAAGGGCGGATACGTTATTTTTTGTGTGGTTTTATACGGCGTTCGCTCTTGGTAAAGCTACACCCATCACAAGACATTGGCCAATGCAGATCACAACCACACGAGGCCACAGTGAATGTTCGAATGTATTAATCACAGGAAGGAGGGACGCACGAGCGATAAAAAAAGCAACAAGATGGAAAGGGGAGGGGGGCAAAAGGGGGGGGGGGCGTGCGGGGGTGGCCACCGGTTAGGCTGGCAGGCCTGAGTGAGCGCATCACCGGCTTCAAAATAACGGCGCTCTCTCATGATTTATTCACGCATAGTGAATGTTCGAATGTATTAATCACAGGAAGGAGGGACGCACGAGCGATAAAAAAAGCAACAAGATGGAAAGGGGAGGGGGGCAAAAGGGGGGGGGGCGTGCTGGGGTGGCCACCGGTTAGGCTGGCATGCCTGAGTGAGCGCATCACCGGCTTCAAAATAACGGCGCTCTCTCATGATTTATTCACGCACGCGATCTGGCCTCGGAGGTGGACCTCGTCATGCGAGATCCGACTAAATTTTGCCTGAGTTCTGTTGTGCGCGTGGGTGGATTTTTTTTAACCTTTGACCTTTCTTTTTTTTTGTGTCCTCCATATGTCGTCATTTACTGAGAGAGGCGTTTTAAAAATGATCTGCGTCTAATGTGTAAAATATTCAACCACGTGTGATTACCTCGTGCTTCCGTAAATGTGGAGACTAGGTTTGGGGAGAAGGTTGGGGAAAGCTTTCCGTGTAAAGCGCAACTCTGAAAAGCTGGTCAACACCGTCCATAAACACCGCGTGACGTCGCACGAGACGACATACACATACTGTTGCCAACACCGCGTGAAGTCGCACGAGACAACATACACATATTGTTGCAAATACAGCGTGGAGATAAATGAGCAATTTGAAAGCGAAATTACCAATGGTAAAGTGAAACATCATTCGCCCTCGTAACATCTCAGAACCCCACCCCAACCCCCTAAAAAAAAACACCCACACACAATGTTTTCCTCCCCATCTCACCCTCCAACTCCCCAGCCCATTTTAATATCATGTCCCGGTTTTTTTTTTTTAAATTGTCAACTCCCAACTGGACCAAACTGAGCCCACCCTTCCCCTCGCCCCTGAAACGACTCTGCCCGATGCCCTCCACTACGCAGCTACTCCACGGTTTGCGGGCGCCACATGTGCGCACGGTGCCAGAACGCGCCGTAGTGCGGCACAAATTGACATCCCCGCCCATTTTAATATCATCTCCCGGTTTTTTTTTTTTAAATTGTCAACTCCCAACTGGACCAAACTGAGCCCACCCTTCCCCTCGCCCCTGAAACGACTCTGCCCGATGCCCTCCATTACGCAGCTACTCCACGGTTTGCGGGCGCCACATGTGCGCACGGTGCCAGATCGCGCCGTGGTGCGGCACAAATTGACAGGACTCTAGCGGGCAACAGACCCCCCAATCCAATTTGCGATCCTGCGCTTAAAGCGTTAAATATTCGCGGCAGGGGCGGCCCCCGTCCTCAGTTTAATCCCGACTAATCCAATTCCAAGATAAAAACTTGACAAGCTAACTCGGTTATTCCTGGACATCTCACGCCTTCCGGCCGCCATATTGAGTCCCCGTGACCCCCCAAGCGCGACCTTCTTCTGGGGCGGCTGCCTCTTTTCTTGAGCTAAGCAGACTGCAGGAGTTTGTCTGCTGCGGCGGTTTCTTGTTGCTGTAGCCGCTGTGGAAGTCATTGTTGTTTTGTTGACTTTCTTGAAAATGGTGTTGTTGCTGTTGGTGGTTGTGGTTTCATTGGGGACTTTGCCGATGTGTTATTTGTTTGGTTTTTTTGGGTTTTTTTTTTTTTATTTTTTCAATATTTGCTGATGTTATCTTGTTCGCGGTCTTGCTGTTGATGATATTATTCTTGCTGATGTGGCTGTTAGTGTTGCTGTCGCTGATGGTGATGTTAAAAAGTTGTGATGAATAGAAATGCACTAAACTGAACGGTACAAAAAGCCCCCGCCCCCTTTTCCACCCGTGCCTAATTGAGACACCGTTACCACGTGGGTGGGGGGGGGGCGCGGGGGTAGATTATTGTGGACCATAATGTTTGATTCCTAAAAAAAAAGTACACTCTGGAATTTCACAGTTGGGTGTGGCATAGAAAGTGTCACAATTATTTATCATGAAAACAGCCCCACCCCCAATTGTATATATATTTATATACTTAACACCGGTATAAAAAAATGTTTAAATAATATATATATAAATATATATATATTGTGTGTGTTTTGATAAAATAAGAACGAACAATGGGACAATGGACGTATCTGCCAAAAGTCCAATTGCTTCGACGAACAGAGCAAGAAACTCAAATTAGAAGGGGTGTTTAGTTTAAAAGCTGATTCAAATGAATTTACAACCCGACAACCCCCATGAAAACAACCAGTTAGAAGATTTCGGTCGCTGCACCCCGAGTAACGATCCATTTAGCTAAACCTGAAAATGGATTGTTAGTTCCATATTGTGAGAATCCCTTTATCTGGAAGACACTCGGTCATTGTTGGGCAGACGACAGAAGGGCGCATCCACTTTCCCTTTAAACAAGAGCCGACCTGGAAAGTTTTTATTAAGTTTACTCCCACCCCTCCCCTCTCCCTCTCCCCCACCTCCGTTCTTTCCCCGAGTGTCCGTCTCGTCGTCTTGACACCTGACCCCAATTTCGAGTTTTCAATTAGTTCCTTCCACCCGGTCCGAAAACTCGAGGCTCCGACGAGGGCCGGAGTCAAGTGTGTCTTTTAATACATTTGACTGTCAACGGTATCGTCAACTCGGGGTGGGGCGGGAGCTGACTCGCGATGAGGGAAGCTCGGGGACGCTGATATTTCACACGTGTGTCCGGTCATGGAAGTCGGGGGCGTATGATGAGAATTACGCCTTCACTGTATGTGTTTCCTTCCATGCACTAACGTAACTACTGGGGAAAAGGGGGGGGGGGGGGTTCTTTAAAACTATAAACTTTCCGGGGCTAAGTAAAATTGAGCAAAAACCTTCAGCCCCCTTGCTTAGCATCTTTTCATTTGATCAGCGCTTACAACGTATCGGTGCTCGATGAAAATGCTACATCTCTATTTTAGCATGCCACCCTAAGCACCCTGTTATGTTTCTTACTCTAAAATTTCGATTGACGCCACTGTCCAGACCCATCCCCAGGTCACTACCCGGGCCAATGCCCTTACCACTGCCCAGGCCAATCCCCTTGCCACTGCCCAGGCCAATCCCCTTACCACTGCCCAGGCCAATCCCCATGCCACTGCCCAGGCCAATCCCCTTGCCACTACCCAGGCCATTCCCTAGGTCACTCCCCAGACCATTCCCCTGCCCATTTCCCAGGCCAATCCCCTTGCCACTGCCCAGGCGATTCACCAGTCTACACCCCAGGCCATGCCCCAATTAACTACTACCCAGCGAAACACATTTTACATTATTCGCCAAAAGTTGTTTCCTTCACCAACCATTGAGACGTCAACCCCTTCCCCATTTTTTCCAACCGACCGCCACCCCCATACAATAACTACTACTGTTCATCACCAGCTACATTCTCTGCGATTCAAATCCGCATCTTTTCGTTCTCTCCCACAGCGGCCATCCCCAAGTGCGCCGGTTGCGGTGATCACATCTACGACAGGTTCATCCTCAAGGTGCTGGACAGGTCGTGGCACTCCAAGTGCCTCAAGTGTGCCGACTGCATGGCCCAGCTCACCGACAAGTGCTTCTCCAAGGGGGACAAGGTCTACTGCAAGGACGACTTCTTCAAGTAAGTAGGAGTAGGATATGCACGTCTCTTGAGGGACGCGGTTCTGCACAGGGGACAAGGTGTACTGCGAGGATGACTTCTTCGACTATATTGGTCATATCAGTATCTGATGGAGTCGGGTAGTTGCTGAATTTATGACATGCAAATAGTTTGGCGTCCTTACAGATGCTATAAAAAGAAATATCACAATACTCTTGTGAACCCCTAGAGGCGCAAATATTAAAATTATCGAAAGTTTCTTATTCGATAAAAATTATGTGGAAAAATTGAATATTGAAATATCTCCACAGACAACTATCCCGTTTCAGCCACTTCCCTCAAAAACCCTCACCCCGAGCACTCTAATCCTGCCCTCGGCCACTGTCTCGTTCGGTGGCCAGCACGTACTCGCGGCTTCATGAGCCGGTTACAGTTTGAGTCCTCACGTAATCCAAATATGGAATTTCTCGTCCCGTCTCGGACCATGTTCGCGGCAGACATGTTGGATAAACAATCACGTGGCCATCTGGCCGTGAACTTGGGGCCAGTTAGTCGCCAAGGGACCAGGAGCTAGGGATGCACGAAATCCCTGGGCATTATTATGATGCGGATTTGCATGCTGCTTTTATGTCTCCAAGATTAATTTTAAATACGGAAGCAAAAACGTCAAAGTCTCCCCTCGTACACCATGACAAACGATACTATACAAATTGGAATAAGACCCTGTGTAGAGAATAGGGCCTAATAATACAGTATCGGGCCACACACATTAGTATCAGACCATCTCATTAGTATCGGGCCACACACATTAGTATCAGACCATCTCATTAGTATCGGGCCACACACATTAGTATCAGACCATCTCATTAGTATCGGACCATCTCATTAGTATCAGACCATCTCATTATTATCAGACCATCTCATTAGTATCGGGCCACACACATTAGTATCACACCATCTCATTAGTATCAGACCATCTCATTAGTATCAGACCAGCTCATTATTATCAGACCATCTCATTAGTATCCGGCTACACACATTAGTATCAGACCATCTCATTAGTAGCAGACCATCTCATTAGTATCAGACCAGCTCATTAGTATCAGACCATCTCATTAGTATCGGGCTACACACATTAGTATCACACCATCTCATTGGTATCGGGCCACACACATTAGTATCAGACCATCTCATCAGTATCGGGTCACACACATTAGTAGCAGACCATCTCATTTGTATCGGGCTACACACATTAGTATCAGACCATCTCATTTGTATCGGGCCATACACATTAGTATCAGACCATATCATTGGTATCGGGCTACACACATTAGTATCACACCATCTCATTAGTATCGGGCCACACACATTAGTATCAGACCATCTCATTAGTATCGGGCCACACACATTAGTATCAGACCATCTCATTAGTATCGGGCCACACACATTAGTAGCAGACCATCTCATTTGTATCGGGCCACACACATTAGTATCAGACCATCTCATTAGTATCGGGCCACACACATTAGTATCAGACTGGCTGCGAGTTGGCCGACTTGACTCTGATACCAACATGACCAAGAGTTGTGCTGGCTGCGAGTTGGCCGACTTGACTCTGATACCAACATGACCAAGAGTTGTGCTGGCTGCGAGTTGGCCGACTTGACTCTGATACCAACATGACCAAGAGTTGTGCTGGCTGC